>ML352002.1:20004-41371 GCA_005239505.1 Nicotiana paniculata
CCCCCCCCCCCCCAAATTATTTTTGGTGTATTGTTTTTACCCTATTGCACACTGTGATTTTGGGACAAAGGGGATTCCCTAACACGTGGCTCCGCTCCGCAACTGGTGGTTGATCTTTTTTTCTCTGCTTATACTTATGGTTGGCAGGGGGTTATGCTATCTGCTGATAGTATTCCAGGACATTTCGATGGGGATAGTTTAGGAACCATTTCTAGCAATATCACTTGCCCTGAATATCTGAAGAAGGAGATAAGAGCAACAAAGTCAAATGAGTCTACCGTGGATGCAGCGAAAGCTAGTAAAGAAAGGTTCGTGTTGCCAAGACTTGTTATTCATTCTTTCTTGGAAATGCCTCATGATCTATTAGCTTTTGCATGGAAGAGCTTCCTATTGTTCCAGAAGACATGACTGTGACTTGTTCTTTAGATTTTGCCCTTAAATTTTAGAAAGCAATGTCATCACCCACCTATTTCTTACCAATCAAAAATAAATTATTGAAAGCAATGTGATAAATATCTGTAGAGCGGAGAAGTGATAACGTTAAACGGTTAAAGATAATTTCTTAATTAATTCTGGTTAACTATCTCCTTATTCGTTAATAGGCTGATAAGTGAAGTGGAAAGCTTATACGATAAAAAATGAAGTGGAAAGCTTGCTCACTCTAATGCATGTTTCTCCTGTCACATAGTCTTTTGATGACTTAACGGAGGTTGTCATAAGAGGAAAGTTATGTGATAGGAAGGTACCTAATAAAGTGAAAGATAAGCTCTATACAATAGTGTGTTGTTAAGAGGCACGTTTGAGGTGCAGTTAGACCTTGAAGCTTGGTGCACCGCAAGTTACACGGTTCGCCTCGTTTAAGTAGTATCTTACTGCAGGCCGCACACACTCATTAATCATGTATTCCATCTTAAAAAGAACAATATCAAGAATAAATATTGACAGTAAAGAGATATACAACAACAACAACAATCCAGTATAATCCCACAAGTGGGTTCTGGGGAGGGTAGTGTGTACGCAGACCTTACCCCTACCCTAGGGTAGAGAGGCACAATAAAGAGGTATATTATTCTTTTATAATTTTTTATGGATAAATATATTAATGATTAAGAATACTAGAGTAGCAATGTATTAAGAACTAGTCACCAGTCTAAATTCAGAAGTTGTATTTTGTCAGGTCTCACGTTGGTTGAGGGAATGAGTTGTGGTCTCCTTATTTAATCTTGGGCAATTCTCTCCTCATGAGCTAACTTTTGCGGTTGAATTGGGACCATGATCCATTTCTTCACATATTTGAATCATAAATGTAATGTCATTTTTGGAGTTGATTGATATGGTTTTCTCTTCATATATTCCAATTCATTGCAGTGTCTCAATATTTGGGTCCATATAATTGCTGTTTGTATTTATAGTTTGTTTTTCTTGCTTTACATATATATTTTTATTTTTCACTTCATTTGCACGTCTCTGCAATAAAGCCCGCTTTATAATTGTGCTTTCAGCAAAAATCGAGCAGGCACTTGACACTTTCCTATGCTTTTTGCTGTTGATAACATTGCTATAGAACGGTTGTGAAACCAAAAATACTACATAGGAGTGAATATTGAACCTACAAGATGAAAGTCGTAAAAAAGCAGATGCTTACAAAATTTGATAGAAATGATCACATCTAATAAAGGGTGAGATGGTAAAGTATGTAAACCTCCATATGCAGCGGTTCAGCGGTTCATAAGTCTGAATTATGATTATTAAAGGTCTTAAAGTCTTCAAGGTAAACCTAAGTAACATGGAGGAAAAGTGTGTTAAAAATCTACAGTCTCTACGTATGCAGCGGTTCATAAGTCTAACTTATGATTATTAAAGGTCTTAAAGACTTCTAAGGTAAACCTAAATCAATGGAGGAAAAGTGTGTTAAATATCTACACTCTCTAGGAATCAATGCGGATTTAGCTAAGAGTTGATCAGTATAGAAGCAAAGGATCCATATAGGCAATACCAGCTAGTTGGGATTAAGGTTTTAGGTGTTACACTTATTTTCGATCTGGTTTTTGCTAGAGTTATTTTATTAAGTTGGAGAGTTATATATTAGTCTAGGCGAGTGTAAGGAGATGTACGCCACATAGAAAACTTCTCTTTTTTTGAGAACCCTTCATTTACCTTGAAAGACAAGCTTACTCCGCCCGTTTCGAAAAGATTGTCATTATTTCCTTATTAATCCATTTCGAAAAGATTGACACCTCTCAATATTTCCTTAATAGGAAGCATTTATAGCCACACAAACGCTATGGCAGATTTAAGACCACAAGACTCAAAAGTTTTACAATCAAACAAATGCTATGACTTATTTAAGACCATATATCTCATAAGTCTTCCCTTCTTTATTAAAGTTTATACCAAGTCAAACTAAGACAATCAGTTTGAAACAGAGGGAGTGGTATTTGGATAAATGGGTACAAATAGAGCGAGATGGTTGTAGAGGCTTCATAAAACCGACCATAACAAGTTTGGGATGGAGTGGTAGTCCATTGATTGATTGATTTGTATACGTCCTATATTGATCTGATTTTGCATGATCCTCATGATGGCCTGTATTGCATTGTATTTGAATTTAGTTTGTAGTGTTGCTCTCCCTGATGGACACATACTCCTGGAGGTTTTTCTTTTCTTTTTAAAGAGGGATGTCGTCTTTTGGTGAAAAGTCAATGATGTGGTTTTCTGGCATAAGTTACTTTCTAGATAATTATGTAACCATCTTATTATTTAAAGTACTGCTGAATCAACACAATTCGTAGCTGGCATTACAGTTTTGTTATTTGATGAACAGTAAATTTAAGGAAAGGTCATCCCAATATCTAATACCTACTGGATTCTGCCCTTCCCTCATGAGATTATTATCTCACTTCTCATAACCTTAATTTTTCTCCTCTGTATGGTCAATTGAGCACTAACAACTCTCCATTCATGTCAATTATGACAGACTTGTGCGTTATGTCTTAATCAATAAGCAAAGCGATTGCAGGGAAAGCCATGAGTCTCTAAGGGAGAGAACTGTACGTTAATTCTATCATTGGCTGAATATCTAGTGAGAGTTTTTTAATTTATTTGTTATTAGTTAATGAGCACTTATTTTTTTTCTTTTCATTTTGTAGATCCTTGAAGTTCAAGGCTCAAGCTCAAATCGTGAGTATTGATTCAATGCTTTAATTCTCGCAATATCATAGTTTTTCATGTGGGCCCCTCTTGGTGGGTGGCAAAAAGATTAGGCAGTATCTCTCGTTGACCGAGTTTCATGATGAATCATAATCAAACTAATCTCTGCTTCCCATCACTTCTTAACTCCGTATAACCCATTAAAAATTGCTATAAAAGAATCGAATCAATGGACAAGAAGGGGTTGTCCTTGTGAAAGGGACACCGAGTCACCAAAGGAGAAATTCCCCACATATCAGTAAGACGAAAGGAAGGAAAAAAAATATCAAATCAATTTTCACAGATTGTGACTTTTTCCGTGCTGTTAAGGACTTAACGGTGAAGGGGATCCTTATTTGAACTTGCTATTTCCTTATTCTGCAAAAGAACTCTTAACGAAATGATGATTGTTGGTAGATAATGAGATCTTTGAGTTCTTTATATTATATACATATCTATCATAAACCAAAAAAAATGTCATTCATGAATGGTATTATAAATTTTTCACTTGCAGTGGATGTTTCTGTAACTCAATCAACTGCCATTGAGAATGTTGACTTCAAAGCAAACTCGGAGTTGTCATCAAATGGCATTACTTGTGGTAGTCCTCCTCTTTCCTCAATCAGACTTGATGATCGGAATAATGAGAGGCACATGCATGAGCAGCAGACTCTAGGCAAGACTCCTTGTTTGGGCCCTGCTTCCTCTGGTGCTCCAATTACCTCAGTCTCATGCGTCAGTTCATCATCAGCTCCAGCTGATTTGGCGCCTTCACGAAGTTCAATTCATAATGCTAATACGAAGGTAAAGCAAACTTAGTGGGATCAGGTGCTGCAGGTGCATGATCAAAATTTTTGTTCATTCGTATACAAAGTTATATAAGCTTATTTTTTCAGTAGGTTTATGGTGATGTCAAGCTTATTGCGGTACTTGAGTTTTTGGAAATTTTTATCCTTACTCCTGTATTATTCATTGTCTAGGATGATTTGTGACTCTTGATTTTCCTTCTCTCTAGGAGTCTAAGCTCAACCCTGGGGCAAAGATATTTTCTCCATCGGCTTTGCATCATAGAACTGTTACTTCTTCTGTGATGCCAACAATGGCGTACATGCCAGATTCCTGTCCTGTAGTACCGGTGGCTACAGCTGAGATTGAAGTTGAAATCACCCCTTTTGTTTCTCGTCCATCTGTGCCAGTTAAGTTTGTTCCTTATAATAATTTGGCAGCTGGAAATGGTGGCTTGGACGTACAATATGCTCAACAGGTATGTGATAATTATTATTTATCTTACTTTGAAAATGCAGCCCACCCCCTTCTTTAGTTTTCTGACAACTCGAGTTATTTCTCTGAGTAACTGAGATTATTCCATCGATTACGAAATCCTTTTGGTTGATTGACTGCCATTTTCTGTACCTAAATCAACCATCTCATATTGACCGGAAGAAATGTGCTTTACTAACATAACCACATCGCACTTTCCATAATTTGGTGTTTGGAGACTAGCCCATCGGTTTGAATGGAAGCTATTATGCAATTCTGTGCTTCATCTAATCTATCTATGTCACTGATATACATTTAGGAAAAGGCAATTGATAAATATGTTGATAAAAACAAAAGGAAATGAAAAGTTAATGAAAGAAAAATCTATCTTATACAATGATTTTCCATAAATCATGTGCTAATAGGATATATCTTCTGTTGTATAAAGAAGTTGAAGGTAGAAAAAAATAATTGGGGTCTGTTTCTTGATATTATAGTATGCAGTTTACCAAAATGCTGCTGTTTTCTTAGTTAGAAATGATACTTGTCAGATGCCCTTTCAAATTAGTTGTTACAGCTTAATATCCAACAAATGAAATCAATCACGTATTATTTTACATCATGCTTACATAGAATCAATTATTACTGTTTTGATGCTGCTGCATATTTTTCTGAAGCCTTCTTTGTTAACATGTAGACTATTGGATACATGGGAAACAGGAATCAGCCAGCTAGGTATGCCGGTCAGTATCATCACCTTCAGGCTGCAACCGGTTATGTGCATCCAAATTCTCAAAATGTAAGGGAAATTAGCATGGCACTCTCTTGCTGAAGCCATTTACTTTGTTAGGCTGGAAAGAGAACTCTGCCGCCTAGTGCTGGAGAGTAGAAGAGAGTCCTTGAGTCGTCTTATCATGTCGAGGGGTGTGGCCCTATTATTAAACTGACGTCCTTATGACAATAGCATGCCATCCTGTTATTATTTTTGTGCTTGTAAGATGGTTGCAGATGTTAATGTCACTTCTAAAATTCTTCATGTTGTTAGGTTATGGTTGGACGGCTGGGACCACTTGTTTATATGCATCCCGTTTCTCATGTAAGACGAATTACTTTGTATTGTATTTTTTGGGACAACTTTTATGACTTCTTATAGAACTTGGATGGCCCTTTATCACATTCCTCCATCTGCTGTTCTTTGTGTGTTTATAGCATCGCAATTTCCTGATTCGTTTCTGTCTGATATCTTGTCTATAGGATGTTGTTCAGAGTGCAGTGGGGTTCTCTCAAGTATCCACACGTCCTCTATTAATTCCACATCCGGTCCATCCTCCTAAGCATCAAGGTAGTGTTCGTGGACATTTAATGGTATATCTAGATGTGGTCCAAATGTTTATTCGTTTTGAATGGAAAGTCTTGAGTTCAATTTAATAGCTTCTAGTAACTTCCGCTACTTATTTTCAGAGGCATGAATGCATAATGCTCTACTGTCTGTTTTAATGTGACGACTAGTTAGAGGCAATTGTCGCTTGTAGTTGTAGATAATTACTATATCAAAGGTCCAAGCTTGCACTCTGGGATCTAAGGAGGATGACCTTTTAAAGCATTATTCCTTTACAAGGTAGATGACCCAAAAGTTGTAGACCTACAGCAGTGGCAGTAGTAGCAGATAGAATGCGTAGGAAGTTTTAGCATTTGTTGATACCGTAGCAGGTCACTTTTTTGTTTGACCGGTTCCATATCAGCGCTATAATATGTTTGTTGAGTATTAATTTGTGTTCCTATTTTCCATTAGCTTGCGATTTGAACTAGATGGTGAACAACAATTTGTGGCTGACTACAACTTGCTGCAATGATTGATCACTTGAACATTGATGTGATGTGGATTTGGATTTGTTTAAGTAGTGTTGATAAATACACATTTCTCCCTAATATATTGCACTCTCAACCTGGAATTCCACATTAAGTACAGTTATTTACAGTCTAGTACTATTATAAGTTGCTTGTATTTTACTGGCAGACTAAACTCGCACACCTCCTTGTTGCAGGAAGTACAGCAACGCAAGCATTGCAGTTATATATGGCTCCCCCAGTTATAACAGGGTTACAACAACCATTCACTATGCCAAGCATTCCTATTACACAGGCATCTTTTCCTGTTATACGGCCTATGCAAGTCCCAGGATCTAATGGATTTGTGCCTAACAAGTTTGCATGAATATATTTCTGTAGTTGAAATATGCTGCCTGTTGAGATTCTTTTTTCGTCAGTTCTCAATCGCTGGCAGGGTGATTCTTTCCGGTCTTACTGTATGAGCAGGTTATTCTTTATTAGTAGGGAGAGGCATTAACATTGTATATTGAGTTACACAGAGAGTTGCTTTTGTTTGAAGGTAGAGGAGGACTTCACTCGGGTTCTTGTTTTTGATGGTGATACAAAGGAGACAGATTTCCAGTTTTGAACTGCAGGAAAACAAATTTTTGGGTGTCAAGAACGCACTTTTTGTATGATTCACACATCTTTAATTTCGGATGTTAAATTGGAATTGAAAATATATAGTGACGTGATAGCTCCTTGTTTAATGTTGATCACTATTCTAGTCCATTTTGCCATGTGTTAAGATTATCTAACATGTAATAGTTTGGTTGCTAAGCTTTGATCATTATTTTAGTGTATTTTGCAATGTGTTTTGGTTATCAAACATGTCAAGTCCACATTTCATTTTTAGGCTGAAGCTAGATTTTGGTCAGAGAAATTTCTTGGATTCAATTTTACATATTACTGTGATGTACAGGTCCCCAAACTACAACATGTTCTAAGACGAATCAATAGAATAAATTAATTGCGCCGGTGAATCAAAACGACAGTATCCGAGCAATCTTGCCTATTTGGGGCTCTTTTATGCGAAATTAGCTCTGTGAATTTAGACCTGCTATTAATGTTGATTTATCTGTATAGTCACACTGGACCAGTCATTCAAAAAGAAAGCTATGAAACAAGTTTGTGCCAGTACAAAACCAGAATTTGCAATATCAAGTGGCTACCTTTGCTCAGTGTAGCTCTAACCTAGACATAGCCGCATGGTATAATTATTCAATAAAATTGCAAGGCAGCCACGTATGGAGATGAGATATACCATCATTATAAACAGTTCCCATAAGCGTTTAGTAATATGCACGTTCCTATTCCGAATTTATAAACATAAAAAGATAGGCTTTCTGGAATCCTGGAGCTACTTCCCATCTTATGGTCTTTTTGCATTCACCATTTGACCAATTCATAGGCAAGGACCAGGTGCAATTTCAGAAGGTAATTAAATAACTCTAGTAGCACTATACAATCTGCCAGATCTACTGAACACTAGTCTCCTCTTTACTGCTATCAGTTTTTGGAATCGTCGTTACAGCAATACCAGATTCTCCAGCACGAAGCAGCTGGTTCTCCATCAGATTTTCCTGCACAGCCTTCATGTAGGAACAAATTTCAGAACCTACACAGATCTTTATTGACATAGTAAACTTCTAGAGCTCGAAATGGTTATCGAAGTTTTGGTTACTTTACCTGTAAAAGTTCAGTCATCCTGCCAGTCCCATAATTCATCAACGGCTTTGAAACAGATATAGCCTGGGTACGAAGAGGGGGGTTTACAGGTTCAGTTGGTTCTGCCAGCGGAACCTGATTCATGTCACGAATATCTCGTCCGGGTAGTACATGTGACTGTTCTGCTGACAACTCATGAGAGGCCTTGTCAACTCTCGTATCTGTTTTTGCTGGCGGAGCAGATCCTTGAGACCCCTTGGTCACTCCAACAGGTATATTAGGGTTGGTTGATACAATTGGTTTCACCTCTTCCCATTGCACACCTTCTGCCCCGTTGCTATGAGCGCCATCCCCTTTCTGCCTAGCACATATTGCCACTTTGTCGCTGACTTGAGTTTGTGAAGGAAGTGTTTCACGAGTTGGTATCGCTGGTACCTGACCACAGGTTACTGATCCGTCAGGCGGCAGCATAGCTAATGGCGCAACCATCTGGACCTCTCTTTCTCTTGCAGACTCCATATTAGAAGCTTGGGGTCCATGATTTTGACTAGATGCTAATCCATTTGTTAAATTGACAGGTTGTAGCACAACAGGAACTACTGTGCCTCTGGCACCCACTGGAGGGACTGAAGGATGTACCACTACCTGTTTGTTTTTTGAGGACCTAGATCCAAGATTAAGCGATCCGTTCCGCTCAGCCCTTTGTCCATACACTTGGAGTTGGTTTTCAGCGGGAGGACGGACCTCGTTTCTTCTGATCATCTGAACATGTGGGGCTACATCATTTGCTGCTGTGACAGGAACATAATGACCTGGCTTAAAAACAACACCCCTGTAGTTCGTATTGGAGTCGCCAATTCTAACACTGAGCAAATAACCAGCATCAAATGCAGCCTCAACCACACCTGTAACAGCCTGACCTATCATCCCACCATTTCTATTTGCTTGCTGTGGTTGGATCTCTTGCACTAGCTCAAAACGTGGAGGAACTTGAGGTTGACCTACACGCTTTAAGCTAGGATCCTTACGAGGACGACCCCTTCTTCGCTTCAAAGGAAGGGCAATAGGGACGGTGGAGCTGTCCCCTTGAACAGCTTGGCTCATTTTCACGGAATTAGGGTCTAATGTCTGCCTTTCGCAAGTCTTCTGCAGTACCTGCCAGCAGATCAGTTTACTCTTTCAACTCAGTCAACTTACAGAGAAAATAAATGATGGTACATTTGAACTTTCGACAAAAGTAAACTGGGTGTCCCATAGTGTTTTGATTCTAGAACAGTACTTTGCGGTCGCATCCGCTGGAAAAAAAAGGGACATTCAGTTCTGGGAGGACTGCACAATTCACAATACTTTGCAGAATTTGGGCCCATAGTTGGAAGTGGATTGTAAAAAATGGATGAACTTAAACAGTTAATTAATTGGTAGTAATAGAAATGGAGTAAGAGGTTTTTGATAACTAAGCATCTACAGATTCTATATAAGATAAATTAACAGAATATAGATTAAACTTGTCTAGATATCTTCAAATAGCAGAGGAGAGGAGATGAAGATTAGTAGCTCAATGGTGAATATGGCCCTACGTTACATAAGACAAATGCATGAGCTGAACCACCAAATCAGACTCAGTTGACCAGGGTGGAAAGGGAGAGAGGGAGCGGAGTGATGAGCCAAACAAGATAACTACTATCAGAGCAATCAACTAAAAGCTCAGCTAAACCACTCATATACGTGAAAACATGACATCCATTCTTCCGCAATACTAAGAATATAAGAAGACACTACAAGTACCACACAAAATTGCTGATAAATACTGCAAAACCATTCCCATACAATCACTAGCCACATCCAGAAACTTCTCCAATTAATCCTCTAAAATAATCAATAGCAAGTACTTCCTCCATTTCATTTTATGTGACAACGACACCTTTTTATATATGAAAACAATTTAAGTTTAAACTTCCAATTTTACCCTTTAAAGACATGATTTTATAGCCGCGAGAATGTCATGGCTTGATCAAGCCTACAAGTTCCAAAGGTATTTCTTCCTTTCTTAAACTTTGTGCTAGTCAAACAAGTTCCTTACTTAAATTTCGCGCTTAGTCAAATAGGTTCACAAATAATAAACCAGAGAGACAGTAAATTCTCAAGACAAGGAAGACGGATAAAGGCTCTAGAAGCTCCTAAAAGATTTACTTGTCTAAAAATGAGGAAAAACCAATCCTTAACCAGAGAAAGTTTCTAATTTAAGCATGTATACGACATCATGCAACAATTACTTAGTCGTATACGTAGCATCTCACAGACGCCCAGTGAGTTTACATGAACGAATATAAACAAGTTGAACTAAACCGAAAAAAAAAAATTAATTTCCACAAACTTCGTTACCGAGTGTGAAACATGCCAGGATATAATACACAAGAAATCCAAAATTTGACACAAATTAAAAATAAAAGCTATTATAACCTCAAAAAAACAAAAGAGGAAGCTAGAAATCACCAGAGTATATCTGAAGCACAAATTCGAAATCAAATTCTCCGGAAATTTCCCAAAAAAATGAAAAACAGCAAAGAAAAAACCGTACCTCTAGTACTGGCAAATAAATTCGGAACCCTAAGATTTTGTTGAGTAGATTTAGAGAATGAGATTTAGATAATTCCGATAATTAATTAGTGTAATCTGCTGCTATTACTACTCCTTATTTAGCGGGTAGGGGTTTTGGTGTTTTTGTATTTAACACGTGGCATTTAATGATATTTTTTGCTTTTGGACTGCTGGTAAAAGATAGAATAACCACGTTGTGATGCTTTGTTGGGCCACCAACAATAGACATATGTCTTGTCTACAAATGGGCCCATCCATTTTTGGACTTGGACTATGGCTTCTGATTGTTTTCCTTGGGCCATGGCGGAATTGGTCTTGGGCCGCAAAAAATTTGCGACTTTTTCCTATATATATGAAATTTCAAACTTATTTTACTCCGTTTATCTACATTTTTCTATTAATCAAAAGTAACTAATTTCTTTAATAATATATATATAAATTCGATCAAGATCTATAATTTAGTACAACTTGAATACAATTTTTTGCAAAAAGTCTAGTCAAAAACTATAATTTACATACAATTTATGTATACAAAAAATATCTAAAGTGATATGAATAGAGAAAAGGAATATACATAAACAAAGAATGAAAAACATAAAAAAAAATAGAAATAAAAAAGATAAAGCGATTAGAATGGAGATAAGGCATACAATGAAATACATATCAGAACAGAGAATAAGAAACAAAGGGATAAGAATAGAGAGAAGCAAATCGAACGAACCTTCTCGAGTGATTTTGGTGCTCTTTTCGATTAAAAATGGTGTGTGTGTATGTGAAATAATGCCTATAGAATACATACAAAGGGATAAATAGAGAGAAATATTAGAACAACGAATAAGAAACAAAGCGATAAAAATAGAGAGAAATCTTTTAGAAATTAGCTTTCTTTAGGAAGTAATAATCCCCCATGATTTATTTTTGTACCTTGATTCTTTTTCATGGGATGTACCTTGAATCGGGTAGTAGTTTTTATTTTTATTTTTAGAGTAGATTAGGATGGAGGAAATAAAAGTATAGAGAAAGATGAAATTCCTATACGCCTTTGACTTGTATGATAGTAGCATTTTAAGCTTTGGCATGTAGTATCTTTCCTATGTGTTGAAATTGCTTATGTTGCCTTGATGAATTGGATATCATATTTTATGACGTCTATGTCTCGTGTTCTTGATTTATGTTCACTTTGTGCTTAATGCTTAATATCTTGTGGCTCAGTGAATACTTGATTTGATTTGAGAGCCGGAATGAGACCGTTCTTAGTGATTCATATGCCACGTGTGGTGAGTTTTTGTTTAGTCCATATCATAGCAAGTGAGTCTAGAACTTGCCCGACATGTGAGTTGAAGCAAAATTTTAGGTGTTGTTCGGTTTGAAAAATAATTTTAGGTATTTTTGAGTTTTAACGCTTATTACAAATAAAATTATCCCTAGTTAATCTTTTTGAGACTATAGACTTTTACTTGACATCCACATTACAAGCTTATTCCCTTTTGTTCTTCATTGTTATTGTTTTGATCCTTTTACCACTTAAGACATTTAACTTGTAAAATGAGCACTAGAAGAAGTAAGGAGGGAACTTGGATAGATTTTGAGTGGAACCAATAAAAGAAAGAAAGGTGCACATATGTTGTAGGAGATACACTACCAACAAGAATTATAAAGAAGAGAAAAATTACAGAAGAAAAAATAGTTTAAAAAAAGAGAAGAAAAAGAAAGAGAAAATTATGTAGATAAATAAATCGACATCTTGTCTTTGTTAGTAAGTGTGAATCAAAGTAGTGCTTAAATAAAAAAAAAAGGAACGTCTTTGTGGTGATATTGTTTGTGAAGTTGAAGTTGGGTTAAAGAAATATGCACTTAAAGTTGATTATATGATGTTTTAAAAGTACTTCGGAGTTCGGAGGGTTAGTCATTATTTTTAAATATATCCTACCCGTCTCTTAGCTCACATTACAACAAAAAAGAAGTCCTAAATGATTTTAGACTAAGTAAGCCTACATTAGTAGACATTTACATAAAGGCAAGTCTATGTTACCAATTGCATGCATGTGACTTCTTTGTGAGAGTGAGAGATTTCTTTGATATATGTGAGTTTTAAAACTATATTGGATCATGAGATTCAATTGTGTGGATTCTACTTGCTCTCCTTGATTTTGTTACGAGGACAAACAATTTCGCCATGGGTAGGTAACATATTAGACTACGATGTTGAGTATTCAAGCCATGAGTTCATTGTGACATTGAGTCAGTTTTTGAGGCTAGGATTATTATGAGCATGTTGCCTTTGTTTTGAATATGTTTGAAGTATGTCATGAGTTAAAGGGAAGTGTGTGTGAATGCATATGCTAGAGTTTGATTGTTGTTGTCAACTATAGTCATAGGTGTAGTGTGCTTCGAATATGTTAAGTTGTAAAGTGCTCAAAAAATGTATAAATTGTTGGTTGACTCGAGAACGAGCAACGTGAAAGTGTAGAGTAGTAATGTTTGGCTATAATTATACATTTAGTACATTACTTACCTTATATTACGCTTTAATAATAAATTGTACGACATTTGAGCTTAACCAAGTTGGTTTTTTGTGTAGGATCATTGGAATGTGAAGAGGAATGAAGGTTGTACAAAAAGATGTTGAAGACACAAGAAACGAGCATAAAAAAAATAAAATCGAAACAATGCATGGAGCCTCGCACCGGACTACGCATCACCTGGCTCATAGCCGAGCATATAAATACTTCTAAACATGTTTAGTGAAGGGCTGAACATATGTTGAAGGCGATAAGGGTTTAGGAACGCAGACGGAACACGAATTCATTGATTCTTCCCTCCTCATATTCATATCTTTTATATTTAAAAATTATACTTTAATTGTTGAGATGAACATGAGTGGCTAAACCCTTTTCTTCTGGGGTTATGGGTTGTTGAATATTGTGGTTTGACAGTTGACGATATTACTTGATTTTATCATATTAATTTGTTTATTCAATCTTGCGCTCAATTATCTTATTGCGTAGTTAACAGTAGAATACTATCTACGAATTTATAGTTGAACTCGAAAATGAAAACTATAGATTGCATATAAAATTGAATAGAGTAAGTTCTTGAGTCCGTATCAGAGAATAAATTCGCGATTAGGATAGACATATTTTAGTTGTGCCTTACTTGGTTATTATTGCAGGCGGTGCACATTCGTTCTAAGTAATTCTAATTTTATAGGCGTATAGTATTAGGTTGGTTTGAATAGGTGAGCGAGGCGTTGAAATACCATCGTTAGCAATATAGATCCTGTTAATCAACAAATTAGAGAGTTCAAGTAGTTGAATCAACCGAAAAAACTTAATAACAGAAATGTTAATCCCATAACCCCGGAATATCCCCATCATATTGAATTTTCTCCAAAGTGTTTATTTGCATTCTTGTTCCGGTGCTTGCTTATTAGTTGTCGTAGTAATTTTAGTTAATAAAAATCCAATCCATTTTCATTCAAAACCGCTCGAACAATTAAATGTAATTTAATTTAGACATAATTAATCATAAACCCTCATGGGAAGGAATTTCTCGTCTTATTTTCTTACTAAAATTTCTTTTTCCAAATAAAAAATTTAAATGACCATAAAATTTTGGCCTCGTTCTTTTATCACCTTTCTTTTCTCTTATCCTCAATTAGTAGTACGATTTGCCCTCAAAAGAAAAACAATAAACTATATCCTTATTCTACCCTTTCGAAGGGGATATGCTTCTGATTCTTTTATAAATTGTGTAAGTACGCCGCAGCTGCCGTTTCACTCATGAAACGATTTTGTTTTCATTTCATTTTAAGAAGAAGAATTGTGCTTAGCCTAAAGATTGAAATTTTGGAATGTGTACCATTAAAAAATGAGTTATGCAACGATACAGTTAAAAATAGGACGAACAAGTTGACACAAAAGCAAAAAACACAAAGAAGAAAATTTTAAAAAAATAAATATCAACATGACTTAAATAAGAAATCGCGTAGTAAAGCTGCTCAGCTAATGAGAAATTTAAAAATAACATATAATAATTAATTTTTTGTTAAAATAACTTAATTCAGCATGATCCAACATACAATGATGCATATATCAATCAAACTCCTAAAGTTGAGATTCTACGACTGATTGCTTCAAGTTGGCATCAATTTGGGTGTCTTATTTGAGGTGTATGGCTCCGCCCCTAAAACGATGACTAGTACCACTTGAATCGAACATCATTTTCTTCCCTTCCCTGCCACAATTATGAAACTTAAGGGATCAAGTAACATGTGCCTGATCTATTTCCGCTGACATAAGAGATCAGAGTTCTTGCTTTACCTTGGCATCCTGCCAGTATGGCCATCAGGTCCTTGTGATGCTCTATACGTTGATAATATTCATAGGCTAACGCAAAACCTACCGTCTAAAGAAAGCAAAATGGTAATAAATAAATTTAACGGCACTCTAAGGAAAAACAAAAAAAGCATAGGTAGATTGATGTGGAGTAGTACAGTAAGGGGAAGGGCTAGCACTGAACTCTCCTCCTTGTCAACATGACCAACTTTGACCATCTTTTCAGCTTGCACGCTGACGACCCCTTATCTTCTTTTTGTGATGTAGATTTTATTCAAGGCCCTTCTTGCAAGTAATCATTGACTACGAATAAGAAATATCATTACGCAAACCTAGGTTTATCACTTAATAGCTTTTAGAAGATAGATAAGGTTTTAGCCTTTGCTTAATCCTAAAACCTCGCATCAGAAATCACACATCTTTACATCTTCTTCTTTTTTTTGCATAAGCATAATTTGGACCAGTGGTTTTCTCTAGCATCACAACCTCTTTCTCATGCTGTAGGACTATACTAGTCGCGTGCAAACTTTAATAATTTGATCTTTAACCCTTTAAATTTGCACCAGCTTGGGCCTTGGGTCTAATCAAGGTAGCGACGGCTATCCTGAGTTGTCAAGTGAAAGTGGAGATTGATCTTCTCTAAATTACACTAGTTTATCAAAAAGAATTATTATTCAAACTAAGACGTAAGTCAAACCTAAGAATTTTAGACAAAAGGTCTCCCTCTTCCTTGTCAAATCTTAATTATCCGGGAGTGAGAACTCGTTTTACTTGTGGCAGGTAGAAGTAATTTCATGGCTTCAACTCATTAATATATTATTCTAGCCTTTTAAATAGTCAGAGTGGGAAGTCAAAAGAGAGAGACATGACAGAGGTTGGGGTGAAGGAAAATATATCAGACATCAAGCCAATGAAAAGACAGGGCGGCTTGGCCGAAGGGTTAAGAAGAGAAAACAATTATACTTTTTGAGTAAGAAAGGAAAGATGAATTTTAGGAGAAAGATCTTCTTTTAGAGTAATTTTAGGAAAAAAAATCCTTCCCCCCTTACTCTTTAATATCATTGTAATTTATAAATCCTAGACAAAGATAGAGTAAATTGCATTCTACAATCGCGATTCACAATTTTTTTTTGATGATGCAATGATTGTAAATGTCATAAACCATTAAGAGTATGGTGGCATCACATGAATTTAGCAAGACTTACTTGTCATGACGCTTAATTGTGAGGAATTTCTTCTCGAGAATAAATGACCTAAAACGTCCGTAAAAAAGTTAGATCTTTCCAATCTCATATCACAAAGAGGTAACTAAAAACAGTGGATTCTTCTAAAATAGTGACCTCAAGATAATGGACATTTTCACACCCACCAAAAAAAAATATTGGCTCTCAATATAAAACAATAAGTATACATTCACTGGTTAAAGCTCAACGGGCAGGCACTCTCAAATCAAAAGTTGCTAACCAAGTAAAAAGGTAGCTGGTTGTAGAAACAATTCAAGCAGATCTATGGTTAACTAAAGATTCTTTCAATCCACCGAGTCCATAAAACACTGAGAAAAGCAATCCTCTTTTGAAGAATTCTTGCCCTGATTGAGTGAAAAGTCTAGTCTTTTCCAATTGTAAATCGTCTTAGAGGACAAAGGTGTCACAACCCAACTAAAGCTAACATCTTTACTTTCTTAGATATATTCTAACATTAAAAATCCAATCTTTAGCAATCTAATTTTTCTTTTTCGCTGGCAATAAATAATGTTCAAACACAAATTTAAATAAAGAAACATTAGCCAGCGCAATAGTTAAGATAGTTAAAAAAAATGTTTTGTAAGGACAAAGGTTTCCCAATCCAACTAAAGCTAAGTTTTTTAATATCAAACGTAAAATCTAACATTAAAAATACTATCTTTTGCCATGTTTTCTCTAGTTCATTGCGAGGAGTCTCTTCTCAAGAATAAATAACCTACAACACCTATTAGGGGTGAGCATCCATCGGTTAATATTATCGGTTTACAATTATGATAAATCGATAACCAAATCGATAAGATGTTAGTTATCGGTTAATCCGTTATCGGTTCGGTTTACCAGATAAGATAACTCAATCTAGAGTTAAGTAAAAAAAAGAAATAATTCACTGGAGCTAAACAAAAAAAAGAAGAATTCACATATAATATACTACCCAATTCTACGTTCTAGCCACAACTAATATTTGAAGCTTGTTTCATTTTGACAAATTCATGACTTGTGCAATCTCAAAAATTGATACTACAACTCCACAAGCATTCATCTCCAATTCACTTGAACTATTAGTTAACATGAACATAAATCACAATTTTTTGGTTTCCCGCAAAACCATAATCAAGAGATCAATGTCATTTTCCAGAGTCCAATTGTAGCTAGAGTAACAAGAGTACTAATTCAACAGTAGTCCAAACGAAATAATGTTAATTCTTCAACAACATTTGTCCAAATACATTAATAACAATACATATTAATAACAATTTCACCTTAAATTAACAAGTACAAACATAGTACTAAAACATGAGCACAAAATAAAGAATCGAAAATACTCAAAAATTCTTTATTTTTATTATTGAACTCTACTGTAAAACTCAAAAGAAAGGAACGAAATTTGTTCTTAACAAAGAAGTAATTTTAAAATACAAACTTACGCTAAGATTCTAAGAATATGGTTGTACTTTGATTTTTGAAGAAGATCTGTTCAAGAATTGAATCAGAGCCTGAAGAGTGAACTGTGAAACTTCAATCTTGAATGCGGCTGGGAAAATTGGGATAAAAAGAGAAAATAATGAAGCCATAGATGTATTTATATACTTAAGGGTAAAATTCTAATTTTATTAAATCTTATTGGGTTATCGGTTAACCCGTTAAGAAATTGGACAAACTGTGGCCCGAACTGATAACCCAATAGTGAAAAAATACAAAATCGTTAACCCAATAACCCGATATCGATACCCCAATAACCTTTTTTTGGTTCAGACTATCAATTATACCCGATATATACCCAGCCTTAAGTTCTGTAATCTGTGTACTATTCTCTAATCCAAACACTGTTTATGTAATATATAATAAAGAATCAATCTTTACAATAATAAAAGGTAGTAACAAAGACGGGTCGGTTATTTACGTGGCTAACTGTTTCGGGGCTTGTCGAGTCTTTGGGCCGCTTGGTTTCGAAAGAAGGAAATGGCCCTTTAGATGCAATTTTTCTATGAAATATTATTACCAAAATTATCTCAATTTTGAACATTACCGGCCCTAAATAAGATTTACTTATAATTTATATACAATTCATTATTAGTGTCTTAAATTAGAGAATTAAAGTACCCTTTTCTTTTTTTCTCTTCTCTTTTCTTTTACTATTTTCTGCCTCCTCTCTCCATATATTATCCATTATTAGTGCTTTAAATTAGAGGCTTTAGTTATACTTTTTTCCTTTTTTTATCTCTTCTCCTGTTCCCTTTATTTAATTGCACGCATCTAGATTAAATCTATATCTATATATATATATATATATATATATATATGCTATATTAAAAGCACGAAGGCCTTAGCGAAATATCGTTCTTCTTTTTTACCCTAAAAAATACAGTTCATATTGGATAAAATTGTAATTGTAATGTAATTATTTTCCTAATGTATAGGAATCTAAAATTAACTAAATTTTATATATAAAATACTTCCTTAGTTGAACTATGTAAAAGCTCCTAATATTTAGGAATCTAAAATTAAATGATATTTTACTTAAAAATTCCTTATTTAAATTGTGTAAGTATTTTCCTTAAATGTGACTTTTCCACGTTTCTAAGTTGTTGACATTTCCATGTTTCCTTAAATGTGACTTTTCCACGTTAGGAATGGTAATGTAATGAAAACATTTTTCCAATTTTTTTTTTCATTGTAATTTTATAGAGCTAAACGCCCAAGTATTATTAAGCTTTTTCTCAAATTCTAATTTTTTGTAGATGTTTTTGGCACCATATGAGTACTGTTAATTCTAATTTTTCACATATGCACAAATAGTTTAAGATGACCTATAAATTTGTTATTTTTAATATAAAACGTTTAATCGTTAATGACGAATAACACGTATATTATATTTTATATTATATATAACTGTCATTTAATAAATTCTTACTATTTAAAACTTTAAAACTAACTAATTTTTTTTATTATTTTCTTATTTGTACTATAAGAAGAAACTCCAAATATTTATATGCAAAATCGAGTAAGATTTTTGCTTACACGAACATCTTCTCATTTGAATTGCATAAAATATATATCGCTCCTTGGTCTAATTAATATTGAAAGAAGAAAAAATAAAATTTTAAATTCAATTTCTTATCTATCAAGATCTAATAACAATCATGATGAATGAACATGAACGAACTAAGTTACACCTATTTCAATAATTTTGCTTTGAATTAAGAAATTAGAACATGATAGTTATTTCCTGCTTTGACTAATAAATTTAATCAAAATTATTATATTGTCAATTCAAATGAGAAAAATGAGTTTATATATAATGACAAATAGGTAAACCAAAAATGGCAATGTGCACAAAGAATAATTAAGAACTAATTGATACTAAAATTGAATATATCAATCAACACTCCTTTTGTATTCAAGGATATTTTAGGTTCTCAATCTCTGTTTTGCTTTCTAAATATATACAATAGTTGAATCTCGTTTTAGATGTTACTATCATTAGCCTAGCATTTTAAAAGTTATTATAATATTAGTTATTAACCAAAAATACAAAAGAGAATCTGCATCTTTTGAAAGGAAAAAAAAGAAGACTTTTTTCTCAAACTTTTATATGAAGGGATATTTGAGGGAAAATTAGTAGTATCAGAAAAAAATACTATATAAAAACGTAAGTTTTGTCAAATGCCTGAGATTTAAATATGAAGATATCATCAATTCTGTAAAGTTTAGTGCAGCTAACAAGCATAAAGACAAAATCAAAGTTAGAGTCCTTTTGTGAAGGAGACGATAATAGTTCATTAATCATAATTAATAAGATATTGTATTTAAATAGCTCAGTGTAATTTTTAGGCAAGAAAATTGTCACACCCCTTTTCTAACCCCCTAAATGCATATGTATTATGAGATTGTGGGTTAAAGAGTTTTTCCAATTAAAGTGACAATTTTGAAATAGGGATTATTTTATTGCTCAGAGTCGTCACTTGGAATTGATTTTTGGGTGTTCCAAGTCACCTTTATTTGAATCCCTAATCAAAGGAAGATTTGACTCTCCTTTTATTGGTNCTGACTTAAATTTGGCTTAAATTAATTCTGAATAAATTGTGTTTTATTAGTTTCTGTGATTTACTTGTCCGCTTTTACTTCTTGGTTATTAGATTTATCAAGAAAAATAATTTTTTGGATAAATTACGTTGTTACGACCACGCAAACGAATGCGTGATCGAGATGAAATTGATTAATTTTATCATAACAGCGCTACGTAAGCGAATCCGCAGTTATGACGAATATTATTAATATATTATTACTTTTGAAGAGAAAAAAAGGATTACTACATTTAAAGAAAATTAATTAAAAATTAACTGTCGCGTTACGCAAGCGAATTCGCGATTTTAGCAACTTATTAATTAAATTAAAAATTAACTAAAAACAAATAAATTTAAGATTATGAAATTGAAATCGTTGAATTAATTTATTTAATGTTAAACATCACGCTACGCAAGCGATTCCGTGAAGTTACAGCGCGCCTAATAATTTGCCTAGCGTTTAATTAATTAATTAGAAAAGCAAGGAGTTAATTAATTAAAAAAAAACTGATTTTTTTCATATTATTTTATAGCCTTATTGTTTTAAAAGAAAATTATGTGAATAAAAATATTGGACCAACTCTTATCTATTTTAAAGAAATGGGACAACTTCTTGTTAAGGGAGAAATTGGTCAGCTTGCTTAATAGGCATTGGGCCTGCAAAATTTGAGCTTTTAGCCAGTATCTTATTCTTGAGATAATCCCATGGCTCGCCGGATTTGCAAAAAAGATAATGGTGAAAATAATTATTTCTCAGTTTTGGTTACTACCAAGGATCACTAATAATGAAGCAATAAAGTCATTATTAAGGTTCAAAATTCCAAAATCACTCAAAGAAGCTTAACAAATCATGCTTTATGCTTAAAACCAACATTTAACATACAAATTTAAGATAAATGACATAAGCACATAACAAAATGATTAAATCAAAACCAACACCCTTATCATGAATAAATTGCATTCAAACTCAAAAATTGGCACTGTATGAGAAACCTAACATGTTCAAAAGTACTTACAATTAATTCACTCCTCAAAGCAAGTCACAAGCCCGGATAGAAGAGAAATATCAAATACGTCATCAAGTGACCAACACACAAATTGATTCTAGTCTAGCTTTAAGAAAGAGGAAGAAAAGAAA
>ML352003.1:0-12558 GCA_005239505.1 Nicotiana paniculata
TTAATGCTGGCCCCCAAGTCACATAGAGCTTTGGTGAAAGCTAAGTTGCCAATGGTACAAGGATTTGTAAAACTCCCTGGGTCAGAAAACTTTTCAGCAATATGGCGCGTCACCACCACACTACAAGTCTGATTAAGGGTGACAGTAGCCAGATCTTGGAAGTCAACTTTTCTGGACATCAAGTCCTTCATCATTTTAGCGTAACCAGGCATTTCCTTCAACGCATCAATCAATGGGATATTTACCTGTATTTTCTTTAGCATGTCCAAGAACTTTTTGTACTGTTCATCCTTTTGGTATTTGGCCAGCCTCTGAGGGAATGGAGCTGGCGGTCTCTGTTTCCCAGTAATTTGAGACTTTTCTTTCTCATCCACCACCTCAACTACCGGCTTCTGGGCTATCTCCACTTATTTTTCACTCTCACTCTGTGCACTGGGTTCTCCTTCAGTAGGTTGCACTGCTACCTTGGTCAAGTTTGTTGAATCATCAAGTTCAATCGGCATGGGTACCAGTGTCTCGGCNCTCTGCCACTTCGGAGAGTTACTGCCATCAGCTGCCTTGTGCCCTGGTCCATAGGATTTACCTGCGTATCTGCAGGTAAAGTTCCAAGAGGACGATTGTTAACTGCCATAGATATCTGGCCCAACTGTACTTCAATATTTTTAATAGCTTCATCATGTGCATCTATTCTCTCACTGATTTTGGCATTTGACCCAATAATCTGCTGCATCATAGCTTCTAACCTGGAAAACCCATATTATTGCTTTCCCCCCTGTTGATTCTGAGGAGGGTAGTATGTTTGTTGTTGATTTTGATGGTTATAACCATGTGGCCTCTGATACGGTGCTGCATTACCTTGTTGTCCCATGACACCTATATTTCCACTATTTTGTTGTTGGTGGGGTGGTCTATATGGTTGAACTTGCTGACCCCAGTTCTGCCCCCCTTGTCTCTGGCTTCCATAATTCGACACATAATTCATATTTTCTGGATAAGGAGGGTGATGACATTCTGCATTCCAGTGATTACCAAGTGGTTGACTAATGCAAGATGTGCATAAGCCCCCATTGGTTGTGTCTACGATGTGTACCTGCTGCTTTTGTCCTGATTCCTCCACCTTCTTAGTAAGTATACTCATCTGTGTTATCAAGGTGGCCACGTTCTCTGCAATAGTATTAGATGGATCGAATGGCACTGAGTGAACTACAGGAGTAATGGGTGCATTCCTTGTTGTCCATCCTGAATTCTGTGCCATTTTATCAAGTAAGATTTGACTTTCTCTCCACGTTTTGCTCAAGAATGCTCCACCAGCCGAAGCATCAACATTTGCTTTAACAGTATCAGCCAAACCCATATAAAAATGCTGCCCCAACATTTGATCTTGAATACCATGATGTGGACAGATAACCAGCATCCACTTAAATCGTTCCCATGTCTCTTGCAGTGTTTCAACTGGTTTCTGTCTGAAGCTCAAGATTTCATCAATTTGTTGAGCAGTCTTGTTGGGTGGATGAAACTTGTTCACGAACTGTTTGACTAACTCCTCCCATGNAAAACAACAACAGTTTTATTGCCTCATGAGTGACGTTTGGCAGCCTCTGTATTTTGCAAATTGACAGGAAGTTTTTCAAATGTTGCTGGGGGTCTTCGATGTATGACCCTGAGAATAGTCCCCTGTTCTGCAAAAAGTGCAGCATATTGTTTGTTATCTGGAAGGACTCGTCCTGTATCTGAGGGACCAGTATCACAGTGGCCAAATTCTCAGCTGTGGGTTGTGCCCAGACATATAAGGGAGTCTCTGCCCCTATTTGAGCGACTGGGTCTACCACATCATCCCCATTATTGTTCCGGTTGTGTGGATCTTCCATGTCAGTTTCAATTTGTTCAATTTGTGGTTGATGTTTGCTTTTCCGGTTGGTCCGGTTTAGGGCTTTGAAAACTTTCTCGGGGTCTGATAAGGCTTCAACTACATCACCAGTCCTCGATGAGTTTCTAGGCATGCACCTGCAACACTTTAGCAAACGTTAAACTTTCAATGTAAAGACGAAAATTTGAAGAAAATTGACTATATTTCAGAATTTTGTATTTCTTCTAACTCAATTGATAATACCATTATTCCCCGACAACGGCGCAAAAATTGATCACGCTCAACTATGTCTTATAAAAGACTAAGCGGGCATTGCAAATATAATCTGGGGTAGTATGCCAAGAGTCGATCCCACAGGGAATTTATTTATCAATCAAGGCTTTAGAATATGCAACTTTTACTCAATCAATTATCCCAAGACTTTTTAATATAAATAGGTGATGTTTTACTAATTCTACTGACAATAATAATAGCTAACAATTACTAACAATGTGTTGTAAATAATTATGATAAAGGTCTAAGGTTATGGTTTCCTCCGTTGGTGAACTTCCTTCTCGGATACTTCTTAGAGTTTGATTAGTTTTCTCTATCAATCATGAACACTCTATCTACCATAAATCTCTCTCAAGTAATTATGATAATTTACTAGACGCACTCTCTCAAGTTACGCTAGCTAGATTGCATTACAGTTCACTTTAGATTGCACCCGAAGTATCGATATTTCTAATCCAACTTCTAAACCCTCGGTTATGACTTTCGTCTATATTCTGGGAGTGGTGTTCTTCAAACAATTACCTAAATATTCACTCTCTCTCAAGTAGATACATACTAAATAGGTACAGCTAATTGGGGGCCCTTCAATCAACTACAACAAGAACGTAGTAGAACAAATAGAGATTAATCAACCAATCAAAACTATATTAATATCACAATAAATTCATCCCCCAGCGGGTTCCACCAAAACCCTAGATTAAGAAACTGAGCTACTCATATTCATAAGAATCAATTCTAAAATAACTTGCATAATTGAACTACAAAATAATGAATAAAAGCTATAAAAATCAATGTTTGCTTCACTGAGTAGTAATCCACAAGTTTTTCTTCACTTCAATGGATTTCCTCCCCCCAAGTTGTGTTTTTGGGTCTATTTATATGTTTGGGATAAACCCTAAACATGTAGGAGACTTCTATTCCAACCGGGAAACACTTAAAACTCTTTAAACTCGGAATTGACCGGACCTCGGGACCTAGGCGTTTGCGCTCAAACGCCCATTTAAAGCCAGGGCAGACCTGCCTTTAGGGGTCTAACGCCCCACTAACGCCAGGCTGACCTTGGATTTAGGGGCCAAACGCCCCACTAATGCTCAGGTTGGCCTGGCTTTAAGGTCAAAACGTCCGGGTATAGCCTGGGTCAATTCTTTTCGACTCTTGAGCGTATTTTCGACGTTCATGCATCCATTTAGCTCGGTTTCCATCTCCAATGCACCTACACATGAAATAGACTCCATTATGCACATAAAAAGTGTATTTCCATCATTAACGCACATAAAATGTAAGGCATATAACTTGTTAAACCATGAATTCTAGCCACGCATCAGACGCACATGCCAAGTGATGGGCGTGGGGGCGTGCATCGTGTGACTTGTGACCTGGTTCATTCCATGGCACCGTTTATTGGTTCTCTCTTGTTGATATCTGTGCTTTTGTCAATGTGACTAATGTGAAAATTCTAGAAATAATGCTAGATATTATATTAAGGCTTCACACCGATACTGCTGAGACCCGAGCGGTCATCATAATGTGAACATGTTAGAGATCATGCTAGATATTATGTTAAGGATTCATGCCGATGTTGTTGAGACTGAGTGGTCGTTCATTGTTGTCATCTCATGTGTTTCATTGATATTATACACTCAGCCCTGTCATTACATATCATATCATGTCTGAGTCTCGATAATTGTTGTTTTGCACATTATATCATTGATTCGGGCTAGTTCATGCATTGTGAGCCCATGTGAGGGAGATTAGAGAGTGATGATTGAGTGAGGCCGAGAGCCTGATATTGAGTGACAAATATGGGATCGGGCTGCACGCCGCAGCATGTTATATTGATTATGCCTGGATTTGGCTTATGTTAGCGCTTGGGCTATAGGAGCCCCTCCAGAGTCTGTAACACCCCCCAGTGAGAGCAGTGGTATTGAGGGATGGATCTTCCCTGGACATGGACCTTGTTTGAAGTGTTTATGCTTGGAGATGGATCTTCTCCATGAGGCATGAGGCTGGATTAGCCTTTTCCATCGTACTGAGCGACTGAGGTTAGTGACGTGTATATGTTTTCTTGGATGGATCTTCCCTGGGCCGTTGAGCCATATACAGTACCGAGTGGCTGTGAGGTGTATCATCATCTGGAGATGGATCTTCTCCTTAGGGCTGGATCGGCCTTCCTCAGTACTGAGTGACTTCTGTTTGATGTGTATAGATTCTGGTAGGGATCTTCCCTGGACCATGAGAGCCATATACAGTACTGAGTGGACGAGTATTTGAGAGTGGGAGCACATTCTGCATTTAATACTGTTGATGCATCGGCATGTAGAATACGTCGAGATATATATGTTAAACCGTTCAGAACTATGTTTTTCTTATCACTTGAGCTGTCTAGTTAACTGAAAGCATGCCTAAAATTATGTACATGTATTATGTCATAAATATGGAGGTTTAGTGTGTCACTACCTCTCAGTCCACAGGTGGGGCTTGTTACTTACTGAGTTGGTGTACTCACGTTACCCCCTGCACCTTGTGTGCAGATTCAGGTGCCAGGACTGAGTGAGAGCTGGTTTACTCTCTTGGAGCACTTCAGAGATTGCAAGATAGCTGCACGACGTCCGCAACCTTGCCTTTCTCCTCCCTATTAGTCATTTTGTTTATTCTCATACTAGTCTGTATTAGGGGAACAGTACCGGATTTTGTATTTCCTATTAGTTGCTCATGACTGATGACTCCGGGTTTTTGGGCTGTTCTTTAATGTTTTACCTAACTTTATTTGTTTTGAAATGCTAAAATGGAAGATTTATGAAATACTGGTTAATATTGAATCAAACGAAAGGTTTCTTATGTTATGCATGGTGAATTAGCTAGCCTTATCACGATAGGTGCTATCACAGCCGGGTTGGTTTTCGGGTCGTGACAGTCAATTTACCCCTTTATTAAAGTGGTTTAACTCACAAAAGCACACATACAAGGTGTTTGATGAATTGCATAAAAGAGTTAATATATACTTAATTGGAGTGAGTGAGTACCTATTGGTTTAGAATTATTTTCTAGCTAAAGTTTAGATGATTTATTCTGATATAAGTGCTAAATTTTCAGATATTTGTGTTAGTCTTATATGCCATTTTCATGTTGAAAAATCATGAAGAAGAAAGAATCTTTAGATATAATTTTGAATTTTTATTTCATTCTTATTCCATGCTTTACATTTAAGGATACTAGTATGAGTATGAATAGGATGTTCCAGAAAAGATTTAGACTTGAAAAGTCATAAGAAGGAGTTTTCGAAAGAAAAGATTTTTGGGAGTATCTGTCACGACCCAAACCGATGGGCCGACAGGCACCCGGTACCTTACTCAACCGAGTACCAACATACATGTCTTTTCATGTCATACTAGGATAGACAACTGAGACGGAAAGCGGCCGTGAGATAAGTAGAATACAACATGTGATACCAACTTAAACATCAGCAATACGAGCGTATAAGACCGAAATAACAACTCGTATACTGCACATAGGCCGACAAGGCCATACAATCTTTTACGTACATGACATTTGTCTACAAGCCACTAAGAATACATAATTTTCATAAAGGTCGGGACGAAGTACCGCCATACCAAACAATACACGTCTAAATCATACTAACCAAACGAGCAACTCCGGAGCAAATGGAGCCCACCAACATCTTCCGCTGAGCTGATAGCCTACTTGGAGGGCTCTCGACCTGTCTATCAGGACCTGTGGGAATGAAACGCAGCGTCCCTAGGCAAAAGGAACATCGGTACGAATAATGTACTGAGTATGTAAGTAGAAGTTTCAAGATGTTGACCACTACACCTGTGTTAACCTTGCCGACATATTCGAGTGGGTTCACAGTGTATTGGGATGCTTCTAGAGTGGGTCTTGGTTGTGTTTTTATGCAAGATGGAAAAGTTATTGCTTATGCTTCCAGGCAGTTAAAGAATCATGAGAAGCACTACCCCACACACAACTTGGAGCTTGCAATAATGGTGTTTGCAGTATAGATATGGGGACACCACCTTTATGGCGAGCATCCTGAAGTGTTTACAGATCAAAAAAGCCTCCAATACATTTTCAAGCAAAAAGAATTAAATTTGAGTGTCACGACCCAAAACTAACCATGTCGTGATGGCACCTATCGTGGTACTAAGTAAGCCGACACAATTACCAAAATAGCCGATATGTTTATTTTTAAAGGAAAATTTCCAATTTCTTCAATATAAAACCTTCAATAAGGAATTTAAACCAACAAATGTGCAAAAAGAAAAGCCCGATATCGGGGAGTCACAAGTCATGAGAAACTACTACAAATGTCTATAAACATCAAGACTAAAATAATCAAGAATCAATCAAATACAACTAACGGAAGATAAAGGAGGAGGAAAGCAAGGTTGTGGTCACCATGCAGCTACCTTGCAAAATCCAAGAATCTGCATCTGAAATAACCAACAGCCTCAACCGTGTCTAGAAAACACCTTAATCTGCACACAAGATGCAGGGAGTAATGTAAGTACGCCAAATCAGTAAGTAACAACCATAAATAAAGGCTGAGAAGTAGTGACGGGCAGTAAAAACACATAAAGTCCACATTATAAAATCTCAGTAAATACAACATGCTTTCAAATCATCATTTGAGTCAATCATCTCGTTTAAAATCAAGTTTCAGTGATAAATCATTTATAAATATTTCTTCCACAGTTTCAGTAGAGGCTCAATGAAAAAGAGAGTGAAAAATAATGAAATCATAAACAATCCCCTCGGGCAAAATGTCACTCGTAAACAGCCCCTCGGGCATGCTTCACCATCACTCATATAGCCCCTCGATCATACCTAACCATCACTCATGCCTCCCAATCCCTCGTCACTCGGCACTCGCACTCAATAGGTACCTACGCTCACTGGGGGTGTGTAGACTCCAGAAGGACTCCTTCAGCCCAAGCGCTATAACAAGTCAAATCATGACATCAATCACTTTGGCACTCGGCCTATCAATAACATGTTGTGGCGTGCAACCCGATCTCAGATTATATCCTCAAGGATCAGGCCCTTGGCCTCACTCAGTCATAAACCTCACAATCCACTCGGGCATTTCAGTAAAACAGGGAACTCATCCCAAAACAACTTTCATATGCATCAAAATAGAGTAATGATACTCAATTAAACAGTAAACAGGTAAAAATCATTACTGAATGTAACTTTCAAATCAAAACAATGTGAGGATAGTAATAAAATACCCCTGAGGGTCCAAACCGTATAGGAACAAGACCCCAAACATGGAATTCAACCGAAGTTATAAGAAATCGTTCTAAAACATATAGCTATTATATAGATTTAGTCAACATATGCAACTCCACGGTCGCTACGGGATGGACCAAGTCACAATCCCTAACGGTGCACGCCAACACGCCCGTCACCTAGCATGTTCGTCACCTCAATATAATGAGATAGTAAGAAAATCCGGGGTTTCATACCATCAGGTCTAGATTTACAATCGTTACTTACCTCAAACCGGACAAAACTCTAGCCCGCAATGCTCTTACTCCTCCATTCGGCCTCCAAATACTCCAAATCTATCAAAAATCAGTATATTTTCATCAATATATGCTAAAGGAATGAATCCCATAGTGAAAATTATCAATTAAACCACAAATCCCCAAATAGGTAAAACCCGGCCCCTAGGCCCACGTCTCGAAATCCGATGAAATTCACAAAAGTAGAAAATTCATTCACTCACGAGTCCAATCATATTAGTTTCACTCGTATCCGACTCCAATTCGATGTTCAAATCCCAAAAATTCATTTTATGAAGTTTCTACAATTTTCCCCAAATTTCTACCTCAAAGTAATAATCAAATGATGAAATGTTTGATATATTAATGAACATTAACCAAATCCGAGTGAGAATCACTTACCCTGATGAATTTCTTGAAAAAACCTCAAAAAATCGCCACAAATCGAGCTCTCTAGGTCCAAAATGTGAACTAATTCCCTAAACCCCGTTTATATAGTGCACTCTCTGATTTCTACTAAGCTGACTACGAAACTCCAGGCGCGGCCGCGAAAAAGTAGCAATGTTCGCGCTTCTGATGGCTGTAGTGATAGACTTTAGTATTTTGGCCATAACTGTTTCTACAAATGTTTAAATGATTAATTCTTTAACTTTCAGGAAACTAGACACAAAGGAGTAGAACTTTCTTTTTTGAATCATCTCAAAATTTCTTGTAGATCAAAAAATATAGGCTTCCAAAGTCAGACCAGTGAATCTGCATATCTGCCCTGGTGCACCACCGCGACCAAATTTCACCGCCGTCCGCGAAAATTAAGCACCAGAACCATGCATGAGTTCCGGTAATGCCCGGACTCGCTCAAAACACACATGAAACACACCCCACTCCGGAACCTCAACCAAATGTTCCATCAAGTCCTAAAATACCATACCAACTCAATCGAGCTCATGAATCACCTCAAACAATAACAAAAACATGAATCGCACACCAATTCAAGCTTAATGGACTTGAAACCTCAAACTTTCACAACTGATGCCGAAACCTATAAAACCTCGTCTGAATGACCTCAAATTTTGCACACACGTCACAAATGACACTATGAACCTACTCCAACTCTCATAATTCCATTCCGACTCCGATATCAAATTTTCCATTGCCGACCGGAATCACCGAATTTTCAGTTTTGCCAATTCAAGCCTAATTCCACCACAGACTCCTAATTACATTCTGGGCATGCTCCTAACTCCAAAATCACCTAGCGAAGTTAACCGAACCATAAAGATCCAAATCCGTGATCGATTACTCAATAGTCAAAATTTGGTCAAACCTTTCATATTTAAAGCTCCTAGTTGAATATCATTTCCCCATATTAATCCCGAATAACCTGAGAACCAAAATTGATGACTCACATAAGTCATAATACATCATACGGGGCTACTCATGCCTGCAAACTACCGAGCGAAGAGCAAATGCTCACCGGTCGGGTCGTTATATCCTCCCCCACTTAAACACACGTTCGTCCTCGAACGTGCCTAGAGTTGTTCCAAAAACCATCAAAATCGCCGTGTAATCTTACCATGCACATACCCGAGGGTGATCCCACGTCACCCTATCCCATATATGTCTGATAACACAACATAACTGAAATTTCTTCATCCAACCTAGTCCATAAGCCTTCGAATTAGATTTCTACATCCGACATTTTCAATACGATCAGAATCTCGCACCTACACACTGTGTAAGTCTGAACAAGATATTCCCAACAGAGCCATAACTCAAGATGAAATCACATGATATCCCACATAACTCAAACACTCGTAGCGATAATTTATGATCACAGTGGCTACTCAGAACAACCCAATTTCGGTAATAAACCTATTATCAAACAGCGACCTATTCAAACACCTTCATATACTGCCAATGATGAAAGAAACACGCAGGAACCTATAACCATTCGTCGCATCAACAAGTGGTGGAACTCCCTCTCCTTCGATAGGAACAATAGCAAAATTTCTAAGCCGATCAATATCAATATGCTCCCAAATATACCTCATTTAGATCCGATAGCACCCATTTTAGGTCTGATAACCTCATTTCATCCATCACAACCACTCTAGTGACATGCCACATCAATACAATCTAAAGCCACAACCCGTGCAATCCGTGCACCAATATGCAACAAGCCAAGTGTACTCAAACATAGAAAATTACTCAAGCGAGAGAACCGTCCCGCAAGCTCAACAAATACCGCCACAACGTGATGCTAACAGCCTATCTCGCACCGTAGAACCATAACACACGAAATCTAACACAAGGATCATATCCCAACATGACTTTGTTGCAATGCGCGACCCATCCAATCATTGTTCCTCATGAAGTACCTCAAGTCACAACGCTCAAAATTAATCACCATGCAAAATTCGATATCCAATACTCAAAGTGCATTACCATAACCACGGAGAAACAGACGATATGATTCCAAACAAAACCTGAAGGAACATAACCAATATGCCGCTTACCTAGCCAACGCTTAGATCCGTCTCTACCCAAACTTTTCTGGTTCACCCCATCATTCCCCACTTGTCCGACTGTTGCTGAGAAATTTTTGGATATCAAACGGACCTCTCCAGAAGGTCATGCAATACCCAATTACTTATCTCACTCAAATTCCATAGTGAGACTACAATAGAACCGCACCATGTGTGCCTAAAACCAACGGATCATAACTCATCGTAGCATGGAAGAGTAACTCATAACTCATTCCAGAACACAAATAAGCCCAACAACGACTGAATCACAACACACGCTAACCTCTGACTAACCTTGGCTATGTCTCCACATCCCACAACTATGAAATTATCTACTCATTAGAGTTCCCAATCTCCAAATCCATAGAGCACATGAATCACGATATTCAATCTCAACTTTGCCGCTTGAATGTCTAATACTTCTCCAATACACGACCCTACAACGAGGGATACCCCCTATAATTTCGTATGTGTTACAACGCAAAATCTGAATGTCCGCAGCCGACCAAGGAGGAGAGTACCGCCACACCAATGAAGTATAAATCAAAACACAATGCCTTTTCTGAAACTTACACCTTCATCAAGACATATATAGAAATCTATCTGGTCATCTGAGATCGTCCATGCTGCCTAAGAATTCAAGACCTTCCTTTCAAAACTGCATAGTGACCTTGCACCCGCAAATCTAAACACCACACCCCACATCACACTCATTATGCCACCATAAGAAAGATACGACAAATCTCAAAGTCCACTCTGAGTCGGAAGCAGCTACATACTCAATTACATAAGAACTTTCCATTCGACTTCAATTTGGAGAAAAATTACAATAAGCCACATGCCCCACACACCAGTAGAAAATATACATTTCAAACCATGGTAGAGATCATCAAGAACCCTCTGAAACCCATTTCACTTAACCAAACCGTCAGGACTGAATCCCTCTTACTCAACTAAGCTATGCAGGTCGCCAAAACCGAAGAGCATTGCCACAAATCACACGTAGAACCTGACCACATCATAAGCACCCGAAGAACCAATCTTACTCATTACCATGCCGATCCAATCCACTACAAAGCTGTCATATTCTTCCAAGTTCCTTCTAAGTTACCTTCAAATTGATTCTTCCCCTTGTCATAATACAAGAATCCCAACCAACACTCACCACGAGAGACCCGAGCACAAAACCACACCACCCTAAGGCTCATAAGCCACTGAATGTTCTCTTGAGCACCCCAAAAGTACCACAACTCAAACACTTACTCTAAAGGGACTTTCTATGAATTTAAACTATTCTTTTCCTTTCCTGATACCGAAATGTAGAATCCATATTGATGTAGAAATGCCACAAGTCTTGACAGCCTGCAACGTGTGTGAGCATGTGATTTTTCACCTACCAAAGGCCCCTACAAAATTCGATAAATAAATTAATTTCATAGGTTTTATTGATTATCAGTGATTAATTGTGAAAGATTTGTATTTTTCTTGGCATATACATAATTCTTTGTTCAAAATTGCATCACTATTATCAAAGAATTGTAAAGTTATAATTAACTGAATAATAGACGAGCAATGCTTATTCAATGTAATGTATTTTAATAATTAACTACTAAAACTAATCATCTTTATTCATTAAATTATAGATTAATTAAGGATATAAAATTGGTCATTTTATTTTTGATTAATCCGTAAAATAGATGAAAAGTAGATCTAGATTAGTTATTATATTTTTGGATTATAACCTAAATTAGATTTAATTAGTTTAATTAATCAAAAGAAGTTGAAAATCGGACCTGGGCCAAGAAGTACCTAGGCCCAATCCCCATATGCCCAAACAACCAGGCCCAAACCAAACCCTTAACCCGGCCTGCCCCCATAAAAGCCAAACGACACCATTTCGCCCCCCCATTAAACCCCAATCGTTGGATCATTTTGATCCAACGGTTCCGAACTCACCCCCCCTAAACTATATAAATGTCCTAAACTAACCCCATACCCCCCATTCCTATCAGAAACTAACCCAACCCCAACCCTAGCCGCCCTTACTCCCTTCATCTCTCTCAATGTTCTGACCTAGAAACCCTAGCCGCCTTGAAACCCCACCGCCGTCCGGCCATTAGAACGACTCCGATCAACCCCAAATATTCACCCTACGATCCTCTCTTCCCCCTTAACTCCATCCCACTATCAACTTCCCCAAACAACCACCCAGTCAAGAGTAATCCCAGATCTAGGAACCCTAGAAACCATAGTTTCTCCTGTTTGGCCAATTCGAAGGTTTTAATGGCTCTAACCTACACGGATTGATAGCTCTCATTGAAAGCTATCGATTTCTGTGGGTGTGAGTCATTTTTCAAGCCCGACGGAG
>ML352007.1:0-23864 GCA_005239505.1 Nicotiana paniculata
TGGTGCGGAATAATAAATGCAGTAAAGTAAAAATACAGATATTTTTACGTGGAAAACACCTGGATCAAAAGGTGAAAAACTCATGACCTACTCCTCAGTAGGATTTTCCCAAACTCTTCATTACAACTCTAAGCCAAACAACATTTACAAATAAACTCTTTTGTAAACCTAAGGACTAACTCTAATCCCTTTTGTAGCAAACTAGCCTCTAGCTAATTGCGACAAGCTTCAAGTTAACTCTAACTTGAACAGTGTGTACCTATTACAATTGCTTCTAATAAAGTTGAAAGATACAATATTAAATCACCTACTATAACCAATTAGACTTCGAAAGACAAACAGATGGAATTGGTTCTTCTAGCTGGTCAGTAGTGTTTGTGTCGCACAAGGGTTCTGCTTGCAAATTTCTCTGGTAATTTTGCCTTCAGTTCTTGCTTCAATTCTGTCTTTGTGCGAATTAATTCTTCAATAGGAATACTTCAACATTATATAGCGCCAGAAGTTAAGATGTTCTTGTTTAGTTCTAATGCAACTGTTCCTTGGTGGAAGAGTTTGTGTTTATCTCAACTTCCTTTCTTTATTTCTGTCCTTGCTGAACTCGAACACTAACCCCTTATCAATTTTCAACCTTTTCGCATTAGGAGACAACCTCTTAGTTCATGGATAATTCACAGATCACGTTTATCTCCTGTGCATTTACGGTTCTTGTGCCAATTGGTTCGTTCGAGATGTTTGCCCTGATGGATCTGGTTCAACTGGATAAGCATTTGTCAATCTTCAAAACCATACAGTGACTTGGGTCAACAAGAATTCACTTGAACAAATAACTCATAACTAGTCTAGTTTAGACGGTAGTTAATCGTAAGTCCTCGTGAAAACGATAGTTTCTTATCACTTTATTACTTGTGGACCGCGTATACTTGCATGTGCATTATCCAACAACGATGTGGATTGGGCAATATGCCCCTTCACTAGGGGCTCTACCTTCGGTCTATGTGTCTTCCTAGGCTCAAATTGCATAAGATGGTCTTCTAAATAACAACATATAGTGGCCCAATCAAGTGCAGAAGCTGAGTATCACTCCTTGGCATCGGTAGCAGCAGAACTCACTTGGGGGACTCATCTACTGAAGGCTATTGGCATTTCATTACCATGTCCTCCGCTGCTTTCCACAGATATTTAAGTACTCTCCATCTCACTTCCAATCATGTGTTGCATGCACGAACCAAATATACTGAGATAGATTGTCATTTTGTGCGAAAAAAGGTGGTACAAAGTGCTATAGTAACTAATTAAGCTTGTTCCCTCCTTGCATCAGGTAGCTGAATATATTCACTAAACCATTAGCAAAGGCTCAATTCCAGATTCTACGGACCAAGCTGGGTGTTGTGAGACCTCGTGACACCAACTTGCGGGGGAGTTAGACAACCTGGTTAGTTTAGGATTTGGATAGCATTCGCCAAGGTAGTTGTTGTATTGTAGGACTATTAGGTATATGATTCTGTGAGATAAGTACTTGTCTACTTGATGTATTTGGAGAAACACAATCACAAAGTGGTTACGCTACTACAGCTAAGCATTAGCTAGAAGAGCTGTTGTATGTATATGCTATGTTTTATTTTCTTCATATATGTGTTTTGATTTTTTACTGTATTATTTTGATTCTTCGAGTTGAATTTTACGTTACTTTAGTTCCGCTATTTAGCGGCATTTCTTTTTCTTTTTTCACCGCGAACTTCCCCATCTTCCTAGAGTGGGTTTGCCTATGTAATGTTAAGACTCGGAATTCGATCAACGATTTTGGCAAGAGGGATTTGTTTTAAATTCATAACAAAAAGTAGAGCTGAGTGAAAAAGGGTTTTTTAAGGACAATGTGGGGTTTCATCCACAATTAAGTGGGGTTCATGAAGTTTAAAATTGGGGCAGATTAAAGATGTTTTTTTGGGATCCACGGTGAGGGCCTATAGTCCTTTGACTTGTAAACCATAACTAGTGATTACTTTGGACCCTAAATTTGTTTATCAAATCAAAAGGACTGCTCCTAAAAGAGACGAAATATCATAAACATGTATCACCACCACTCAATGCAACTTATTTTTAAGAAATCCATGCCAACTCATGAAAAAAAAATAAAACTAATTAAAAGCACGAGTAAATTCTTAAACTTGTTGAAAAATGTGCTTGTGTTAGTTGATTGACATTTCTGATGTGTTCATTTACTAAGAATTAGCCAAACAAGGTTGTATAATTTATATAATTATTTGCCTAAGCCACTTAGGAATATATCCAGTCATGAAATCATGTAACTCAGAAATCTTTATTTAGATGCCCGAAAAAATTCTATCATCTTACACGGATAAATGTATGTAGTACCATAAGTTTTTAGTAATACTGCTTTATTCATAGCTTCGAGTAGTTGATATAACAAAAAATCGTAAAGTACATTTTAATTAGTGCAATCGACATGATATTTGCTGAATCTGGACATACACAGCCACAATACCCCACCATCCGCAACAAGAATACGGATCAACCAAAACGCTAGTTTTATTTTATTTTATTTTTTGTTTTGTTGGGAGAATGGAATAATTTGTAAATGCCTAATTTTTGCTCTTGACTTTTTTATCTACATTATAATTCTTAGAATTATTATGTGTGTACTTTTAGGCTTTTAGAGTTAGATATGTTAAATAATTTGATACGGGGGTTAGGGGATTGGATTTAATCATTTTTAAAGCCAAAACGAGCCCAAATATTGGACCAAAATCGGTGGCCCAACAGCCCAAGAACCGGTCCATATACTTTGGCCTAGAAGACTTCAAAACTACGTAGTTTGTTTATGTTTACTAGGATCAAATCCTACCCATCCCTTCCGTCTTGATCCAATGGCTCTCATTCACTCTCTGCCCTAGGTATTTAAAGGCTCATATCACTAAAATTTTGCCCCATTTTTTTCCTATCTTTTCTCTTCTTCCTCTTTTTCTTCACTCTCTTCTCCTTCCCCCTATCTCTGCCGCCCACACCTTCCACGGCGACGGCGCCCGCCGGAAATCGTTCACCGACGGCGGCCGTCTTCCAAACACCTCCAAATTATACCAATCCTCTCCTCTCTTCATCCTCTACCCATATCCAAACCCCGAATCCTCGAAATCACCCTCAATCTCACCAAATCTACCTAAATCTGAAGAAAAGCCTAGTCTCCGCCACCCTCAAATCCGGCAAGATCTAACCTTCCACACCTCGTGCCATACATAAATGAATAGATCTCGTTAAGATCTATCTTTTCCTACCCGTTTCACCCCCAAAAATCCCCGTTGCCGCCAGCCAGCCACCATTTCCTCACTTCCGCGACAACCCCAGGCCACCACTGCCTCATTTTTTAGCCCACTTGACCTAAAGACTCATGTTCCCTTCTTGTATGATGCCAAAATTTACTTGTTTGGGGCGTTTGCGAAAAAGGAACTTGTGTTTCGGGGTCGGACAACCCCCTCTTGGCATCCCGGTGTCTTCTCGTGGCTCGAACAGTTTCAGGCATGCTCGTTAGGTATAATTGTCATGTGATGACTCAAAAGGTCATCTTGTGTTAATTTAGCAAACACTATGTTCCGAGGCCCTGAAACTCCGCCAATCCCACCTCGATATGTGTGCGCAGCCCGAGCGCGTAGCCGGAAGCCTTTATGTGGAAATGTGTTAAACAGATGAATTTATGATAATTAATTGAGTCAAGTTGACTTTGGTCAACATTTTTGGTAAACGGACTCGGACCCATGATTTGACGGTCCCGAAGGGTCCGTAGGAAAATATGGGACTTGGGCGTATACCCTGAATCGAATTCTGAGGTCCCAAGTCCGAGAAATGAATTTTTAAAGAAAATTGTTTTCTGGAAATAATAAAGACTTTTGAAAATGAACTTTGATGTGAAATCTGTGTTGCCGAGCCCGTATTATGGTCCCGGAGCCCGAAACAGGTTCAATATGTGCTATGTGAGTTATCTATAAAATTTGGAAAGAAACGGACTTGGTTTGACGTGTTTCGGATCAAAATTGGAAAATTTGATAGTTTATGAAGTTTGAGGAAATTCTATGGATTTTTGAGTTTAATTCATTGTTTTTGATGTTATTTTAGTGGTTTAATTACTCGAGTAAGTTCGTAGGATGATTTTAAAGTCATGTGTATATTTGGTTTTGAGCCCCGAGGGTTCGGGTGAGTTCCAGGTAGGTGTCGGGGGTGCAAAAGAGTTGGAAAAATCTGGTTTTTGGGGCTGTTTTTGGTGTCTGAGATTTTTACACTATGAAGCATAGGTTGCCCCACGATCGCGTAGTGTAGTGTGGGGGTGTGGGTTCTGTGACTCTATGAGATCGCATAGGTACTTCCGCGATCGCGTAGAGTATAGGAGAGCTAGGGAGGGGACTGGGTATTTTTCCTTCTGCGGTCGCACCAATCCGTCTGCGATCGCATAGCCAAGCCTAGGGACCCTACGCGATCGCAACTCCCTTTCCGCGATCGCAGTGCACATGACTCAGGCCTCTACGCGATCGCTTCCTTTTCCGCGATCGCATAGAGCTAATTCGCCCACTGATTTTTAATGTTCAAAAACAGAATAGTTACGGGATATTCACATTCTTTCACCATTTTCTTCTTCTCCACTCTTCTTTGGCGATTCTTAGGAGACCATTCCATCATAGCTTCATAGGTAAGTGTTCTTAACTCTAATTTCTACCATTTTCCTTCATCAATCACTAGATTCTAGGTCTAAAACATGAAATCAAAGGTAGAAATTGGGGGTTTTGGGTAGATTTAGGGCTTTTGGAAATTTTGGAAATTCAACCTCACTTTGGGGTCGGATTTCTAAACAAATTGTGTATTCGGGTTCGTGGGGGAATGGGTTATCGGGTTTTTGTCCAAACCTCGAGTTTGGACCAAGAGGGCCCGGGGTCGAATTTTGGTATTTTTGGAAGAATTATGGAAAATGTATAACTAGGCTTTGGGATTGAGTTATGGAATAATTATTGATGTTATTAAGTCAATTATGTCTAGATATTATCGTTTCGGAGTCGGATTCAAGAGGAAAGGCCGTGATTGAAGCTTGACTTACATTCTTGGAGTCGAGGTAAGTGTTTGGCCTAACCTTAGCTTGAGGGAATAGGTAGAGAGTCTTATTTGCTATGTGTAATTCATGTACAACATATAGGTGAGGTGACGTGTACCTATATGTTGTGATCAAGCATGCCCGTGAGTCAAATTTTGATGAGTTATTTAATGTCTTTGATATTCTCTGTGTTGTGAATTATCGGGAACCTTGGAAGTGGTACCTTGAGGTTATTTCATGACGTAGAAAGTTATTGATTATGTGTTTAGTCGAGGATTTTACTGTTGACATTATACTTCTGAGTGAGATTGGCTATAGCTGAGTCCCTTGCCGTGACAATAGAATTTTGTTTATTATTTCTGTACATTTGAAATGTCGTATTGTTAAACTTTCATATCAATGTTGTTTTTATGTTCATCATGCACGAGGGAACATTCCATGTCGATGATTAATATTTATGCACGAGGGAACATTTCGTGCCGATGATTATATTATTTATGCACGAGGGAACATTCTGTGCCGATGATTATATTACTTATCCACGAGGGAACATTCCATGCCGATTGATTATTATTTATGCACGATGGGACATTTTGTGCCGATTGATTATTATTGATGCACGAGGGGACATTCTGTGCCGAGTCATTATTATTTACGCGCGAGGGAACATTCTGTGCCGTGTGATTTTGAGGCTATACACGAGGGGTCATGCCGTGTTTTCTCCTGTCTATTTTACTTGTTCGGGTTGATATATCCTGTTTTACTTCTACATTTTCGTTAGTACTTTATTCTACTGTTTTAGCAAGTGTTGCCCCTCTTATCCCTAGAATGTTCTTCCCCGTAACTGTATTCTTGTTTATTTTCTGCTATACTATTGAACTGCACAGATACAATTTTTTGTCGTGTCCTAGCCTCGTCACTACTTCGCCGAGGTTAGGCTCGGCACTTACTTAGTACATGGGGTCGGTTGTACTGATGCTACACATGCACTTTTTTATGTCGTGCAGATCACGTAGCCGGACCCAGTGGACATCATTAGGGGGAGTGTCCTTCAGTCCATTCCATACGACACCGAGGTAGTTTCGCAGGCGTTCGTGGATCTCGGCGTCACTGTCTATATTTCATTCTGTCCTCTATGTGTTTCCAGACAGATATATCATTTTATTTCAAACTGCTGTTTTTAGCTAAATCTTAGACTGGTTCGTGAGGTTGTGACTCCACTTCTGGGTTTTGTACTTAAAGGGATTTCTTCGTTATTAGCTATTGTTATTTAGATTTATTTTAATGCTTATTTGCTTTATCACAATTATCTAGTCAGTGTTTGTTATTTTCACTTGTTAATAAATCAATTCAGTTAACACGTTGTCTTGCCTAGCGGGTGCAACGTTAGGTGCCATCACGGCCTGAAGGTGGGATTTCGGGTCGTGACAAGTTGGTATCAGAGCACTAGGTTGCTTAGGTCTCACAACTCACGGACAAACTTGGTAGAGTCTGAGGGATCGGTACGGAGACGTCTGTACTTATCCCCCAGAGGCTGCAAAGTTAGGAATAACTTCACTTTTCTTCTTTTCTATCGTGCGATTTGAATTCTAAATGCTAATTGAGTTTCGATTCTATTCTCTCGCAGATGGAGAGAACGCGTGCTTCCTCATCTACCGATCAGCAGCCCGATTCTCCTGTTGCAGCTCCTACGAAGGGTCGAGGCCGAGGTTGCATTAGAGGCCGAGGCAGGGACAGGGCACAGCCCAGGGCAGCAGCCCCAGTAGAGGACCCATAGGTATACTTTTCTGGTGAGGTTCCTACTCAGACAGTTCTAGTTAGACCAGCTCAGGTCCCAGAGGGGTTCATTGCCACCCCGGTGCTTCAGGACGCTCTAGTCCGCTTAGTGGGACTCTTGGAGAGTGTGGATCAGGCCGGTCTTCTTCCTACTGCACCAGCCGTCTCTCAGGCTGGGGGAGGGGTCAGACTCCTGCTACTCGCATGCCAGAGCAGCTAGATCCTCAGTTCCAGACTCCGGCACCTCAGACGCCCGGAGTAGCTCAGCCGGGCATTGTGGCCCCGGCAATTGAGGGAGCAGCTATGTCAGCAGATGCTTTATGGAGATTGGATAGATTCACCAAGTTATTCACTACTACATTTACTGGTGCACCATCAGAGGATCCCCATGACTATTTGGACAGATGTCATGAGGTTCTTCGGAACATGGGCATAGTAGAGTCTAATGGAGTTGATTTTGCTACTTTTCGTCTTTTGGGTTCCGCCAAGACTTGGTGGAGAGACTATTATTTGACCAGGCCAGCTGGGTCTGCACCATTTACTTGGGCTCAGTTCTCCGAGTTATTCGTGGGGAAGTTCCTTCTAGTTACTCAGAGGAAGGATCTTCGAAGGCAGTTTGAGCGCCTCCAGCAGGGATCTATGTATGTCACTCAGTACGAGACCAGGTTCATCACTCTAGCTCGGCATGCTATTATGATACTCCCCACTGATCGTGAGAGAGTGAGGAGGTTTATTGAGGGTTTGGCTCAGCCATCAGGCTTCAGATGGCCAAGGAGTCAGGTATTGATATTTCCTTCCAGGATGTATCCAATGTGGCCAAGAGGATTGAGATGATTATGTCACAGGGTGGTGGTCAGGGGACTGACAAGAGGCCCCATCACTTTGGCCGATTCAGTGGAGCCTCATCTGGGGGCAGGGATTCTTTCGGCAGAGGTCATCCTCCCAGACCCTATCAGTCGGCACTTCAGGTAGCTCATAGTGCACCGCCTGCTCCTATTGGTGCACCACCAGCACCTATCAATGCACCGCCGCTTCAGAGCTTCCAGGGTGGTTATCAGGGTCAAAAGGGCCAGTTCCAGAGTCAGCATCCCCATCAGCAGAGGCCTTGTTATTCTTGTGGTGGTTTGGGGCATATTTCCAGGTTTTGCCCCCGAGGTTCTGGTGGGTCTCAGTATCAGGTTTCCCGTGCCATGGTTCCTGCATCAGGCGCACCCCACCCCCTCATCCAACTAGGGGTGGCGGTCAGGGTGCCAGAGGTGGAGGTCAGACTCATAGAGATAGAGGACATGCCCCGAGAGGTAGAGGTCAGACCGCAGTAGGTCGACCCAAAGATGTTCAGGTTGGAGGGGCTCAGCCCCGGTTCTATATTTTTCCTGCCAGGCCTGATGCTGAGGCTTCTGATGTAGTTATTACAGGTACGGTTTCAGTTTGCAGCCGGGAGGCTTCGGTGTTATTTGATCTGGGTTCTACATTCTTCTATGTGTCTTCATATTTTTCCCCTTATTTGAGTATGCCCCGTGATTCCTTGAGTACTGTTGTGCATGTGTCTACACTGGTGGGTGATTCTATAGTGGTAGATAGAGTCTACCGTGCTTTCCTAGTAGTTATTGGTGGTCTAGAGACTCAGGTCGATCTTTTGCTTCTTGATATAGTTGACTTTTATGTTATATTGGGTATGGATTGGTTATCCCCATATTATGCTATCCTGGACTGTCATGCAAAAACAGTGACCTTGGCTTTGCCAGGGGTACCTATTTTGGAGTGGAGGGGGACTCCTAGTCATTCATCTGGTAGAGTCATTTCTTATATGAAGGCTCAGCGCATGGTCGAGAAGGGTTGTTTGGCCTATCTGGCCTATGTTCGTGATTCTAGTGCCGAGGTTCATTCCCTGGAGTATGTGCCCGTGGTTCGTGAGTTTCTAGAGGTATTCCCTGCTGACCTGCCAAGTATTCCACTCGACAGGGATATTGATTTTTGTATTGAGTTAGCTCAGGGTACCCAGCCTATTTCTATTCCGCCGTATCGTTTGGTCCCGCTAGAGTTGAAGGAGTTGAAGGATCAGTTGCAGGATTTGTTGGATAAAGGATTCATTAGGCCTAGTGTTTCTCCTTGGGGTGCTCCAGTATTGTTTGTCAAGAAAAAAGATGGCTCGATAAGGATGTGGATTGACTACCGGCAGTTGAATAAGGTTACTATTAAGAACAAGTATCCTTTGTCGAGGATTGATGATTTATTCGACCAGCTTCAGGGTGCTTCAGTGTTTTCCAAGATTGACTTGAGATCTGGTTACCACCAGTTGAGGATTAGGGCGTCTAATGTCCCTAAGACAGCCTTTCGCACTCGTTATGGGCATTATGAGTTCTTGGTGATGTCATTTGGGCTGACAAATGCCCCCGCCGCTTTTATGGAGTTGATGAACCGAGTGTTCAAGCCCTTTTTGGACTTATTTGTGATTTTTTTAATTGATGATATTTTGATTTACTCCCATAGCCGTGAGGAGCATGAGCAGCACCTTCGGGTCATCCTCCAGACTTTGAGGGATAGTTAGTTGTATGCAAAATTTTCCAAGTGTGGGTTCTAGTTGAGTTCAATTGCATTTCTAGGCCATATGGTATCGCCAGAGGGTGTTCAGGTGGATCCCAAGAAGATTTCAGCAATCAGAGATTGGCCTAGATCCACCTCAGCTACAGAGATCCGGAGTTTCTTGAGCTTAGCGGGTTATTATCGCCGGTTTGTGGAGGGTTATTCATCCATTGCAGCCCCGATGACCATATTGACTCAGAAGAGTGCTCAGTTCAAGTGGTCGGATGAGTGTGAGGCGAGATTTCAGAAGCTCAAGACAGCCTTGACTACGACACCAGTGTTAGTTCTGCCCACAGGTTCAGGACTGTATACCGTGTATTGTAATGCTTCACGGGTTGGGATTGGTGCAGTGTTAATGCAGGATGGCAAGGTTATAGCCTATGCTTCTTGTCAGTTGAAGGTTCATGAGAAGATCTATCCAGTTCATGACTTGGAGTTAGCAGTTATTGTGCATGCATAGAAGATTTGGAGGCATTATTTGTATGGTGTGCCATGTGAGGTGTTCACGGATCATAAGAGCATACAGTATATATTCAAACAGAAGGATTTGAACATGAGGCAGAGGAGGTGGTTAGAGTTGCTGAAGGATTATGATATTACCATTCTTTATCATCCGGGGAAGACCAATGTGGTGGCCGATGCTTTGAGCCGGAAGTCAGCCAGTATGGGTAGTCTTGCCTATTTATCAGTCAGAGAGCGACCTCTTGATTTGGATGTTCAGGCTTTAGCCAACCGATTTGTGAGATTGGAGGCTTCTGAGACTTGCAGTGTTTTGGCCCATACCATAGCCCGTTCTTCATTGTATGACCGTATTCGGGCCAGGCAGTATGATGATCGCCATTTATGTTTTCTTAGAGATAGATTCAGGCACGGAGATGCCAAGCAGGTTACGGTTGATGATGAGGGATTTTTGAGGATGCAGGGTCGGATTTGTGTGCCTGATGTGGATGGTATTCGTGAGTTGATACTTCAGGAGGCCCATAGTTCCCGGTATTCTATTCATCTGGGCGTCACAAAGATGTACCAGTACTTGCGGCAACATTATTGGTGGCGGAGGATGAAGAAGGATATTATAGCTTATGTAGCTCGGTGCTTGAACTGTCAGCAGGTTAAGTACGAGCACCAGAGACCCGGTGGCTTGATGCAGCAGATTCAGCTTCCCAAGTGGAAGTGGGAGCGTATCACCATGGACTTTTTAGTTGGATTCCCACGGACTCAGAGGATGTTTGATGCAGTATGGGTCGTTATGGATAGGCTGACCAAGTCAGTGCACTTCATCCCAGTATCAGTTTCGTATTCAGCAGAAAAGTTGGCAAGGATCTATATGAGAGAGATTGTTAGACTGCATGGTGTACCCATATCCATTATATCAGACCGAGGTACTCAATTTACCTCCCATTTCTGGAGAGTATTTCAACAAGAATTGGGCACACAGATTGATTTGAGCACAACATTTCATCCTCAGACAGACGGGCAGTCCGAGCGTACTATTCAGATTTTGGAGGATATGTTGCGAGCTTGTGTTATTGACTTTGGTGGTTCATGGGACCAGTTCTTGCCTTTAGATGAGTTTGCCTATAACAACAGATATCAGTCAAGCATTCAGATGGCTCCGTATGAGGCGTTGTATGGTAGACGGTGTCGGTCTCCAGTTGGATGGTTTGAGCCGGGAGAGGCTAGATTGTTGGGTTCTGAGTTAGTCCAGGATGACTTGGACAAGGTGAATATCATTCAGGATAGACTTCGTACAGCTCAATCCAGGCAGAAAAGTTATGCGGATCGCAGAGTTCGAGATTTAGCATTTATGATAGGCGACCGTGTATTTCTTCGGGTGTCGCCCATGAAGGGCGTGATGAGATTCAAAAAGAAGGGCAAGTTGAGCCCTAGGTACATTGGTCCATTTGAGATTCTGGATAAGGTAGGAGAGGTGGCCTACAGACTTGCCTTGCCACCTAGTTTGTCAGTCGTGCATCCGGTATTTCACGTATCTATGCTCCTGAGGTATATTGCGGATCCATCTCATGTACTTGACTTCAGTGGTGTCCAGTTGGACAAGGATTTGTCTTGTGAGGAGGAGCCGGTAGCCATATTAGATCGGCAGGCGCGACAGTTGAGATCGAAGAGTTATCCTTCGATTCTTGTTCAGTGGAGAGGTCAGCCTATTGAGGCAGCTACTTAGGAATCCGAGTCCAATATGCTGAGCCGATATCCCCACCTTTTCCCCGATTCAGGTACCTTTCTATATGCGTTCGAGGATGAACAGTTATTTTAGAGGGGGAGATTATGATGACCCAAAAGGTCATCTTGTGTTAATTTAGCAAAAAATGTGTTCTGAGGCCCCGAAAGACTCCGTAATCTCACATCGATGTGCATGCGCAGCCCGAGCGCGTAGCCGGGAAGCCTTTATGTGGAAATGTGTTAAACAGTTGAATTTATGGTAATTAATTGAATAAAGTTGACTTTGGTCAATATTTTTGGTAAACGGACCCAGACCCATGATTTGATGATCTCAAAGGGTCCGTAGGAAAATATGGGACCTGGGTGTATGCCCAGAATCGCATTCCGAGGTCCCAAGTCCGAGAAATGAATTTTTAAAGGAAATTGTTTTCTGGAAATAATAAAGACTTTTGAGAATGAACTTTGATATGAAATCTCTGTTACCGAGCCCATATTATGGTCCCGGAGTCCAGAACAAGTTCAATATGTGTTATGTGAGTTATCCGTAAAATTTGGAAAGAAACGGACTTGGTTTGACGTGTTTCGGATCAAGATTGGAAAATTTGATAGTTTATGAAGTTTGAGGAAATTCGATGAATTTTTGAGTTTAATTCATTGTTTTTATGTTATTTTAGTGGTTTAATTACTCGAATAAGTTCGTAGGATGATTTTGAAATCATGTGTATTTTTGGTTTTGAACCCCGAGGGCTCGAGTGAGTTCCGGGTAGGTGTCAGGGTGCAAAAGAGTTGGAAAAATCTGGTTTTTGGGGCTGTTTCTGGTGTCTTAGATTTTTACACTATGCAGCATAGGTTGCCCCGCGATCGCGTAGTGTAGTGTGGGGGGTGGGTTCTGTGACTCTATGCGATCGCATAGGCACTTCCGCGATCGCGTAGAGTATAGGAGAGCTGGGGAGGGGACTGGGTATTTTTCCTTCTGCGGTCGCACCAATCCGTCTGCGCTCGCATAGCCAAGCCTAGGGACCCTACGCGATCGCAACTCCCTTTCCGCGATCGCAGTGCACATGACTCAGGCCTCTACGCGATCGCTTCCTTTTCCGCGATCGCATAGAGCTAATTCACCCAGTGATTTTTAATGTTCAAAAACAGAATAGTTACGGGATATTCACATTCTTTCACCATTTTCTTCTTNGAATTCAACCTCACTTTGGGGTCGGATTTCTAAACAAATTATATATTCGGGTTCGTGGGGGAATGGGTTATCGGGTTTTGGTTTGAACCTCGAGTTTGGACCAAGCGGGTCCGGGGTCGAATTTTGGTATTTTTGGAAAATTATGGAAAATGTATAATTAGGCTTTGGGATTGAGTTATTGAATAATTATTGATGTTATTAAGTCAATTATGTCTAGATATTATCGTTTCGGAGTCGGATTCATGAGGAAAGGCCGTGATTGAGGCTTGACTTTCATTCTTGGAGTCGAGGTAAGTGTTTGGCCTAATCTTAGCTTGAGAGAATAGGTATAGAGTCTTATTTGCTATGTGTAATTCATGTCCAACGTATATGTGAGGTGACGTGTACCTATATATTGTGGTCAAGCATGACCGTGAGTCAAATTTTGATGAGTTATTTAATGTCTTTGATATTCTCCGTGTTGTGAATTATCGGGAACCTTGGAAGTGGTACCTTGAGGTTACTTCATGACGTAGAACGTTATTGATTATGTGTTCGGTCGAGGATTTTACTGTTGACATTATACTTCTGAGTGAGATTGGTTATAGCTAAGTCTCTTGTCGGGACAATAGAATTTTGTTGATTATTTCTGTACATTTGAAATGTTGTATTGTTAAACTTTCATATCAATTGTTGTTTTTATATTCATCATGCATGAGGGAACATTCTGTGTCGATGATTATTATTTATGCACGAGGGAACATTCTGTGTGGATGATTATATTATTTATGCACGAGGGAACATTTCGTGCCGATGATTATATTATTTATGCACGAGGGAACATTCCGTGCCGATGATTATATTATTTATGCACGAGGGAACATTCCGTGCCGATGATTATATTATTTATGCACGAGGGAACATTCCGTGACGATTGATTATTATTTATGCACGAGGGGACATTCCGTGCCGATTGATTATTATTGATGCACGAGGGGACATTCCGTGCCGAGTCATTATTATTTACGCGCGAGGGGATATTCTGTGCCGTGTGATTTTGAGGCTATACACGAGCGGTCATGCCGTGTTTTCTCCTGTCTATTTTACTTGTTCGGGTTGATATTTCCTGTTTTACTTCTACATTTCCGTTAGTACTTGATTCTACTGTTTTAGCAAGTGTTGCCCCTCTATAACCCTAGCATGTTCTTCCCCCTAGCTGTATTCTTGTTTATTTTCTGCTATACTATTGAACTGCACAGATACAATTTGTTGTCGTGTCCTAGCCTCGTCACTACTTCGTTAAGGTTAAGTTCGGCACTTACTCAGTACATGTGGTCGGTTGTACTGATGCTACACCTGCACTTCTTTATGTCGTGCAGATCACGCAGCCGGACCCAGTGGACATCGTTAGGGGGAGCGTCCTTCAGTCCAATCCAGATGACACCGAGGTAGTTCCGCAGGCGTTCGTGGATCTCGGCGTCACTATCTATCTTTCATTCTGTCCTCTATGTGTTTCCAGACAGATATATCATTTTATTTCAAACTGTTATTTTTAACTAAATCTTAGACTGGTTCGTGAGGTTGTGACTCCACTTCTGGGTTTTGTACTTAAAGGGATTTCTTCGTTATTAGCTATTGTTATTTAGATTTATGTTAATGCTTCCGCACTTTATCACAATTATCTAGTCAGTGTTTGTTATTTTCACTTGTTAATAAATCAATTCAGTTAACACGTTGGCTTGCGTAGCGGGTGCAACGTTAGGCGCCATCACGGCCTGAAGGTAGGATTTCGGGTCGTGACATGTCATCTCTTTAATTAATTTCTATTTTTTTTATATTAGTAGGTTAGTTTTTGATTTTTGATTTTTTTTTGTTTTTGGTTGTTTCTTGTTAATTAGAGTTTCAAGTTAGGTTTATTTGATTAGTTATCTCTATTTAGTTTAGTTGTTTGTTAGATTATTATTGATTAAACAAGATCTTTAGTGTATTAGTTAAATTATTTACTTAGTTAATCGAATGTCTAGTTGTTGTATGTCGTCGTCCGATTGTTAGCGATGCTCGTCTAATTTTTGTTTTGAGCATTAGTTTGTGATTTAGTTGTTTGTTCTATGGTTAGTTTGCACAAATTAATTTGTTTTAATCTAGTTAGTTTGAGTTTTAGTTCCATTTGAAGTCTTCTTTTGTCAATTATTAGTTGTTTGAGTTTGTTTTGGTTCAAAATCAATAGGGTGGTATTGATGTTGTTAAAATCTGAAATTTAGATGGGTTTGATCATGACTTAGAGTACAAGTAGCTTACTTTTTACTAGTAGGGTAACTGAAATGATGTTTTCTCTTCTTGCTTCTGCTATAGCAGATCAAGTTGTCTTTTCACCTTTTGGACAACCTTTGAACAATGTTTAGCACACAAAGTCAATCCTTTTTTGACAGATTTTTGGTGACCTGTCCAAAAAGTGGCTTTAATTTTCTATTTAAGGGGCTGCTCTTTCCTCACTTATGACACACTCTATTTTACACGTATACACATCTTTAGAGTTGCTTGAACACACATATCTTTGAACAAAAAATCAGCAGCTGAAGCACCCAATAGTAAGCTGAAATGGTGAGCTTTGTGAGTGGATTTTAGAGTTCAAACCTTTGGAAAAATATAGGTCTTCTTTAGAGTTGGTTCTGGGTTCTTCTCTAAGATTTTCGGGCTGTTTAAACATGATTTGTTGTTGTTTTCTGCTGCTTTTGTTGCTGAAATTCAGTTCTCCCGCGTTGACATTTTCTTTTCTGCTGTCCAGGTAATTCTCTCAAAGTGCTACTATAATTTTAAGTCAAGAATGAACAGAAATGAAACAGATTTAAGTGTTCTTCAGCTTCTTTTTGAGCTTTAAATATCTTGTTTGTGTAGGATTTTGTATGTAAGCATGCATAATGAATGTTGAACTTCTTGTTTAATTGTGGTTGACACCATGTTTTAAACATTTCGGCTCATAGCTCGTTGCCCTTTTTTTGTTCGTCGTAATGTATATTTAAAGCTGGAAGATTATCTAGTATTTTAGGCTAATGCATGTTTCATAAAAAATGATTTCTTTTAATTTTATAAGTTTTTCCTTTTAGTAGCTTATTGAGTTTAGTTTGCGTTAGATTTGTTAGCCAACGTTCAACAATCCGTGATGTTCATTTACTATTTTTTTATTAGTATATTATTTCTTGTAATTATTGTTTTATAAGTATTTTTGTGTAGATTTATTTTTATGAGTATAAAATAGTAGTTAGGTGATGAAAAGGATAAAAATGTTGTCCCCATAATAGTTTATCAATAGTTAATAGTAAGTTGGACAGAAAAAATAAAATGCTAGACCCAAAGTTAATAACTAACAATTGGCCCAGTGGCATTTAACTTCTAAAGGGCTAGCAGCCCAAGTAGTTACTTTAATTGGGCTCGATGCCCATGACAACCAAAAAATGCCGGCATTTTCAAATAAGTGAGTTGGCCCATCACTAAAGTTCCATATCTCTTTTTATATATTATAAAAAAATAAAAAAAAAAATAAAAAAAAATCAGTTTCTTTTATTAAAATAACTTTACAACTTAATATCCTTAATATTAATTTAAATGCTAGGCAACTAGTACGTGCATTTTAACTTTTTCATTCACGGACTTGCTTGCTTAGCATGATATTAACTTTTAATATTTTAATTCAGTTATCTCATATTATTTCTACTAGCTTTAATTAACTTCTAATTTAATTAATTATTTTACTAAAATAGCGGTTCGCTTGCGTAGCGCGATACTTAGTGATTTTTTTAAGTATAGTAACTTTTTTTCAAAAGTAATAATGTACTAATAATCCTTGTCATAACTGCGGATTCGCTTGCATAGTGATATTATGATAAGATAAAAATTTCATCCCGATCACGCATTTGCTTGCTTAGTGTGGTTATGACATCTCATTTTCTTTAATTTTTTTGAAAATCCAGATATAAAAGCGGCAAGATAGAAATATAAAAAGCATATGAATATCAATTTGTCCAAAATTAATTCAAGTCAAGTTTAAGTCAATAAAGAGACTGTGCTAGAACCACGAGATTCGGGTAATGCCTTACACCTTCTCCCCGGTCAACAGAATTCCTTACCCGAACATTATTTTCGTAAACCAATAATAAAAGAGTCAAATCTTCCTTTTTGAATATGAATTCAAATAAAAGGTGACTTGAAACACCGGAAATCAATTTCAAGTGGCGACTTTGTAAATAAAATAATCCCTATTCAAATTTGTTACTTTAATTGAAAAAACTCTTTAACCTACAATAATCCACGATATATATAGTTTTTGGGGTAGAAAAGAGGTATAACATAACTTCAAGTAAAATTTGTTGAAGAAAGAGAGTCGAAGAGGTGAATAGTTTCTTGGCATGTGATATGAGTGTTCATATTTGGAGTAAGGTTGTTGAAAGTTGGAGTCGTGTGATAAAGGGGATCATAAAGAGTGCCTTTATTTCAAAATTAGAGTTACGTTCAAAGGACTACCTTTTAAAAAAAAAAAAAATTATATATATATAGGTCTCACCACATGTCTACGTGATTCCTTTGCCTTTGGGACTCTCAATGTTTAGCTTCAAAGTTGAAAAAGAAAAAAAAACGCCCCCCACCCCACTCCACACCCCACCCAAAGACGCCCATCCCAAGTAGCCTTAATTGCATATACTACTATCAACCTCAGAGCCTTGGATCCTAAAAGAGCATGTGATTTTTGACAAATCAGAAGATAGAGGTATGGCCATGTCCAGTTGCTGTTAAGTTTTTTGGTTTCTTTTAAGAATGAAAAAGAATAAATATACACTATCTTAGCAGCTCCAATTACATCAAGATTTTTTGGGAGTACTCATTTTAAATTTTTTGACTTTTTGAAACGTTATCTTTTAAAGTTACCACCTTTTAGCTAAAGATGAAATTAAGTCTTTGAAGTTACGTAAGGATCAAAAGTTCCCAACTTGGATTGAAATTTCACCTTAAAAAAATGTGGAGGTTAAAAAGTTGTGGCCATAGTTAAAAGGCCTCCAACAACATGGTATAATCTTTTCACTTTCGAAGGGGAAAATTTTCAAGCAACTTACTTTTACCTTTCGAGCTATTTTCTTTTATTCGTTTTTTTCATTGGGGTCGAGAGACTAGGGTAAATTACTTTACGTCAGGCACCTGTTTCATTCGTAATGAGTGGAATGGACAGAACTCTTCAATGCCTTAGTTTTATGACGATCAACAACACAGAGAGGCAAGCCAGTTTATGTGTGGTATACTTTTTTCGTTAATTGGGACCACAAGCATGTAGATTTGTCTACCCAAACAATGATCAAACAAGAGATGAAATAGCAAAAGGGGTTTCAATTAATCTACACTGAATCTACTTAATTTAGTTGGAAACGAAAGGTGAGAAAAGAAAGTTAATTAAGACTCTGCCATGACTGCTTAATCTGTTAGGATCGAAAAAGCGAGGTGTCATACGGAATCTAGCAAAGCAAACCTTGAACGACAATAAATCAGACAACAAACGAGAAATATCAAAAGAGACACAAACATTTAACGTGGTTCGTCTAATTGACCTACGTCTACGGCAGAGATGAGCAATCCACTATATAAAAAGAGAACAACCCCACAAAGAGGCAAACACAAGTGCACACTTACACTTGTACTGTAAAGTTCCCCCCTAAACAAGACTCTCAAACGCCATATGACTACATTGTGGATGCTACTGAATGAGAAGGAAGGATCCTCAATTTGTAGAAGTCCAAACTTTTTCCTACAAGAAAAAGGACTAGCCAAACATGGAAGAATTATAATTTTCTTATACAAAAAGGAAAACTCAATTATGGTAGATATATTTTCTTTTCCTTCAAGAAATAGGAAAACCAAATATGGTAAGAAAATCAGGACAATCCCTAACAATTCTCCCCCTTGGTCTGAATTTTTTGACCAAATAAATCTGATCCACCTTCTTCACATAGCCTTCAACATGTCGCATTTCTAAATCTCCACCACAAAGTTTGTTTCAACGTGAGTAGTACTCCGATCAAATTTCTCAGACAAAATCATGATTACCGTCAAATAGGTTGCGGCTAGAACTAAACCCGCCAAGATGAACCTGTCTTGAACCTCGCTTTGATACACTTGTTAGGACCGAAAAAATCAGGTATCATGAGGAAGCTAGAAAAGCAAATCCTGAACGACGATAAATCAGACAACAAACGAGAAATATACCAAAAGAGACACAAACATTTAACATGGTTCGGTCAATTAACCTACATCCACGACAGAGATGAGCAATCCACTATATAAAAAGAAAGTACAAAATATCGAGAAAACCTCACGAGGAGGCAAACACAAGTGCACACTAATACTTGTTCCGTAAAATTCTCCCCCTAAACACGACTCTCAAGCCCCATATGGCTACATTGTGGATGCTAATGTGAGAAGGAAGGATTCTCAATTTATAGAAGTCCAAATTTTTTCCTACAAGAAAGACTAGCCAAACATGAAAGAATTATAATTTCCTTATACAAAAAGGAAAACTCAATTATAACAAATATATTATCCTTTCCTTCATGAAATATAAAAATCAAATATGATAAGAAAATCAGGACAACCCTAACATAATCTTCATATAGAAACTAAAATAAATAAAAACCTCAAATGGCAATTGTAGTCAAGACTCCATACAATATGTTAAGTTATGTGAGCTGTCAATGCATAAATTCTTTTGTACCATTAAGTTTATAAGTAGACCCACAACAAGTCCTTCCCTTACTTAGTAAAAAACTGAAGATAGAATAAGAATTTGATATAAGTAATTATATTACACTTATGGTATAAAAATTCTTTGCATTATTGCTGTATATAATTAAATCCTATATATATGTTGAATGTTTATCTTGACAAGTGTGCGATTCTTGTAGGATGAGACTCTCACTGATCCGATCATCATTTTCTAAGTGGAGACTATGCTCTTGGAAATTGATCCAATTATATGTACGTATGTATGTTCTTTCAAAATATTCTGGCATGAATTCCAGAAAGATACAGTTTGGTAATGAATAAAAGCATAAAAAGCAAGCAAACATTCCGGAAGGAAAGAAAGAAAAGAGTGGGAAAAAAAAAAGAAAAAGAAAAAGGGAGCTGACACTTGTAGATTTGTAATAGTTGAATCGTAGCTCAACTTCAAGTAGGACATATACATATATATATTGAAAATATTAACGTGCAGTAAAGACGTTTCTTGTTATATCACGCAGAGTTAAAAGGAAAAAAAACTCATATAAGAAAAAATATTTGTTTAATGGATTTGAAGTTAAAAGGGGTATTGTTACCTACTTGTTTCTGGCTGATGCTTTGCATTTGAAAACGATTCTTTCACCTAGGAATGAGGTTTCTGTATAAATGACTCATGAGGAAAAATCTTTCTGGAACAACACATATGGGATCTCATGTTAATAGCTCCAAAGGATGAGTCCAAAGGGATAGCATGATCCAAACTCAGTATTTTAATTTCTGGAAAGAAATAGAAACACAAATGAAATGGGATCAATGCGATCCCTTTGGACGCCTCCTTCAGTTGCCGGGAAGACCAAAGAATTTTCTGAGACGAATACTGAAAGTTGCGGAAAGGGCACTCTTGAAAAAGGGCATGTCGTATATATGTAGAGGTGAGGGGCTATTGAATGAGAAAAGAAAAACGAAGTCTTCAATATATAAGTTAGATTTTGGAAAATATACCCTAATTTTTTGTCTAGATCAATTGTTTCTCTTCTTCCTTAAACCCCTTTTCTATCTTGTTCTCTATGTGAGTGGAAGGACTAAGGAGGGAAAGAAGAAGAACAAGGGGAGACAGAAGAAAGTGGTCTAAGAGTGACTCAATATAAAAGAAATCTCAAGTGCTGTAGCAACAACTTAACTTCATGTCAGAAAATCATGTAAAACACTTAATTTATAGTCTTTCAGATTTTCATGGCAAATCATTAGGAGAATTTTCCTCCCTTCCTCTTCTAAAGATATTTTTTAATTAGTAGACCCCATCTCTAACACACCAGCCACATGGGAGAAAGATTTTACAAGAAGCGAGCCAGCGTCCCTCCTTAGCTAGAAATTCCCAACAACTTGGATGGTAATAAATTAAACTTAACTAATTATTGCTTTTCTCTGCTGGTAAATTAATTATTTTCCTTCTTGTTCTTGTTATAAATGGTCCCATCCCATCCATCTTCTCATTCCCATACACCAAACTTTCATAATATGCTTATTTAATAAGGAACATCAATATCCTATCTTTTTCTTTATACATACATCTAATTCAAATGATTACAAATTATAAAGAACAACTTAATTTAAGCTAAATATATAGTGATACCTTTATTATATTAATTGAACCTAAAATTAATATAATAATAATCCAGAGAAATCTGAACATGTGGACAAGAGGCTAAGTATTCCAAATTTATGTTGGTCAAAGATTAGATGTTTGTGCGGAAGGTTACTCTGGCGAGCATCGAGGCGACTGGTGGTGGAATGACGTGGTCCAAGGTAAAGTGGAAGCCAAGAAAGTGAATTACATTAAATTAGTAGAGAGCACCGACGAGGATCAAAGGAGAGCGAACAGAGAAAGATATAATGAGGCTAGGAAGGAGGCGAAATTAGAGGTCACAGAGGCTAAGACTGTTGCATTTGGTCGGCTGTATGAGGAACTTGGAGGTAAAGGTGGGGACAAGAAGTTATTTCGGTTGGCCAAATCGAGAGAGAAGAAGGCTCGCGACCTAGATCAAGTGAGGTGCATAAAAAACGAGGACGGTCGAGTATTGATGGAAGAGGCCCAGATTAGGCAAAGATGTCAGTCGTACTTTCATAAACTTCAGAATGAAGAGGGGAATGGAAACATAGTGTTAGGGCAATTGGGGCACTCCGAGAATCACTACAACTTTAGGTATTGTAGGCGCATCAAGGTTGAGGAGGTCGTGGGTGAGATGAGTCGGGACAAAGTGACCGGACCAGACGAGATTCCAGTAGAGTTTTGGAGATATGCGGGAAGAGCAGGCTTGGAGTGGCTGACTGGATTGTTTAATGTTATCTTCAGGACGAAGAGGATGCCTGATGAGTTGCGATGGAGTACAATGGTTCTGGTGCAAGAACAAAGGTGATATCCAGAATTGTAACGACTATAGGGGTATCAAGTTACTAAGTCATACCATGAAAGTTTGGGAGAGGGTGGTGGAAGGGAGGATAAGGAGGGAGGTGTCTATATCGGAAAACTAGTTCGGGTTCATGCCGGGTCGTTCTACTATGGAAGCTATCTACCTTATCAGGAGGTTGGTGGAACAATACAGGGATAGGAAGAGGGATTTGTATATGGTGTTTATTGACCTAGAGAAGGCGTATGACAAGGTCCCTAGGGATGTCCTTTGGAGGTGTCTAGAGGTGAAAGGTGTGCCGGTGGCTTACATTGGGGAGATAAAGGATATATATGATGGACCTATGACTCGGGTTAGAACTGTGGTAGGTGAATCAAAACCTTTTCTGGTGGTTATGAGGTTACACCAAGGATCTGCGCTCAGCCCATTCTTATTTGCCCTGGCGATGGACGCACTGACACACCGTATGCAAGGAGAGGTGCCATGGTATATGTTGTTCGCTGATGATATAGTTCTGATTGATGAGACACGAGGCGACATTAATGGGAGACTGGAGGTATGGAGGCAGGCCCTGGAGTCTAAAGGTTTCAAGTTTAGTAGGACTAAGACAGAATATATGGAATGTAAGTTTAGCGACGTGACGAGGGAAGAGGATGTGGAAGTCAGGCTTGATTCACAGGTCATCCTCAAGAGAGAAAATTTGAAGTATTTAGGGTCAATTATCCAAGGAGATGGGGAGATCGACGGAGATGTTACGCACCGTATTGGGGTGGGATGGATGAAATGGAGGTTAGCGTCTGGAGTCTTTTGTGACAAGAATGTGCCACCGAAACTCAAAGGTAAGTTCTATAGAGTGGTAGTCAGATCGGCCATATTGTATGGGGATGAGTGTGGCCAGTCAAGAATTCACATATCCAGAAGATGACACTACTAGAAATCCGAAAAAAAACGACCAACAATTTGCGACCAAAATTGGCCTGTCAAAAAAAGCGACCAAAGTTGGTCGCTAAATTGGAGAAAATTATTAAATAATTATTCTAAATACATTAGCGACAAAGGTTGGTCGCTTTTTGATCGATAATGTAGTCAAAATGTTGGTCGGACTGGTCAGACTTGCTTGGTCAAAGAAATATTGAAATTAGCGACCAACTTTGGTAGCTAATGTGGGACCCAGTTCTAAAATTTTAATAATTATATTATTATTTAAAAAAATTATAAAATATAAATAAATATAATTTAAAATTAGCGACCAAAGTTGGTCGCTTACGAAAGGGGAAGCAGATAGAGACCAACTTTGGTCGCTAATCTGGGACCCAATTATAAAATTTTAATAATTATATTATTATTTAAAAAAATTATAAAATATAAATAAATATAATTTAAAATTAGCGACCAAAGTTGGTCGCTTACGAAAGGGGAAGCAGATAGAGACCAACTTTGGCCGCTAATCTGAGACCCGGTTCTAACGTTTAGCAATTATATTATTATTTTAAATACTATATACAATATAAATAAATCTGATTTAAATTTAGCGACCAACTTTGGTCGCTAATTTTAATTTCTGGATAATTAGCCACCAAAGTTGGTCTCTTTTCAGATCAATATTGGTCAAAATTAAAAGTCACTTGTATATTTACTATCTAAATAATATAAATGTAATCCGTTAACACTTTTGTAATACAAGAGATGAATACACTAAAATATACTCTAACATGCTATATATGTAGTTAAAATTGTACAATGAAGCGTGTTATATATATATATATATAGGTCGAGACGTTTTGTTTTAAATATTCAATAATTCATCTGAGTAGGTTATAAGTCGATGAATCAATTTACACATAGATATATTTGATGAAAAATTATATATACTAATTAGGATCTTGACAAGTCAATCAATCCCTAA
>ML352009.1:0-13668 GCA_005239505.1 Nicotiana paniculata
CGAATCGGGTTGGTGATTCAGTGAAACGTCCCATCAAGTCGTTCTGGCTTCGGACATTTGTCAGTCGGTGATTGACCGTCATAATGCGAAACGTCACGCATTAATTACCTCTCTCCTATAAAAGTTTAAAAAGTCACGCATTAATTACCTCTCTCCTATAAAAGCTTTCTTCTTTTTTTCTTACTTTCCAATTCCAAACCTTCTTAAGTTACCCCCAAACTTTTTACTTTGCTCATAGTTCCTTCATATCTTCATATGTTGTTCTTCATATCTTCATATTTTTATCCTCCCATCTTCAAATATTCATATTTTGTCCTTTGAATATTCAAGTTTGACCTTTAAACCGTCATTCTCATCTTCAAACCTTCATACCCGCCTTCAAGCATTCATATTCCCCAAATTTGATGGTCAAAACCTGTGCCCCAATAGACCGTCCCTTCAACTCCTAACCCGGCTGCGAATGTCGAAGTGGTCCCACCTAAAGTGGCCTTGGAACCCCCTCTAAAAAATTTTATCGCCGGAGTCTACTTTATAGACAATGAATTTAAGGTTTCCAAGCAAGGAGATCGAGGTGAGGAGGTGTCGAGGTACATATGCTCCATCACCGAGGACAAGCTCCCGATGGTTTGAGAGGACATCAAGTGGGAGGGCAAGCAAGTGGTCATCCTTGTTCCTGATGAGGACATAACCACGGATGTGGAGGGATACTTAAGTATTTATACGTACCCCTTCACACTTAGCCGGGCGGATACAATAGTCCTCGACTTCGGCAGAAGCTACCAGGTCTGCACCGGGCAGATTCACCCATCCTTTTGGAGGATCGTGATCCTCCTCTGCCACTTCGTCAATAACAGGGAGAATCCTCGGTTTACCATCAACCATATGCTTCGCCTGTATAGTCCCCGAATCTTCCGAGGGAGATTAATTAAGTTTGTCTGACAAAGAAAGGCTCATTCTCGAGAATCGATGAAAACAATGATCATGGCTGGAAGGGGAGATTTGTTTGGGCGACAATCGAGGATTTCATTCTCCTAGAATTCTTGTTGTTCCCTGAAAAGTGGAACCTAACACGTAAATTCCTCTTTTCTTGAGTAGTTAAAATTTTTTTTTGGGTATTATTCTTCTTTCTCACAGCTATGTTCTCCCGTTGTGCAGCGTTCAGCCGAGTCCCCAGTGCAGTTTCCATTTCAAAGAGTTGGTCGAGGGGATCTGCAAATAGCTATTGTACTTCACGCGCGAATGGCGCAAACTCCCAAAGGGAAAGTGGTAGGCCCATTCCCATGGTGAGTGTCCTCCCCCCAATTGAGTTTCCTTGTTTAGTCAACTATCATTTTTACTAAGTCCCTTTCTTTCTTCTAGGTTTGTCTAAGACCACTGAGCTTCGGGCAGTGGACAAGGACGGGACTTCGACCTCACCTGCTAAACCCTCTGATTCGGGATAGTCTGCCGCAGAGGCAACTGTGAAGAAGGAGGAGAAAAAGAGAAGAATGGGGGGTGTTGTAGTTCCCCAGATGCAGACGCTGAGACCAAGCAAAAGAAGGTCGCGATCGGGGTCCGAAAGAGAAACAAGAAGATTACTCGGGCTAGGGTATCAGACCCCGAATCATTTTATTGGCTCAGGGACTAACCTGAAGACGACGACTTGGAGTTCATCGCCCATGGGACAACCATTGATTCAGAAGAGCGGGCATTACCAGAGGTCAGGAACCGGGAAATCGAACTCCCTTCAGCTTGAGAGCCCGAGGGAAAGCCTAAAACTACGGCCTCTCGAGAATCTACTCACGCTCCGAGGGGAGCCGTTGTTGTCATTAACATCTTGGAGTCGTCATCTCACACAGAGTCTCTATTTGACAAGGCTCGGACTATTAAAAAAATCCAACTGAAACATCATGGGTCGCAGATGAGGCCCTGAACCTATTCTTTGAAGGCATGGACATCGGTGTGCTGGAGGACTACTCCAGGTTTGGAAACTTGGAGATCCTGAAAAATGACTTCCTACAAGATCCAGGTGGGACAAGCTCGAGCCCAAAGCTGGTGAAGTTGTTCCCTTCCCCCAGCGTGGATCCTGATCGTAAAAGAATTTTCATGTTTACGATCTCGACGGGTGGTCTCTGAACTGGTTGGCATTCCCAGCTACCTTTGCTGGTTGGAGCACAAAGAGGACCAAACGAAGATGAATGAGGTGGATGCATAGAGCCTTTTAAACGTGGCACAACAAGCGTTGAACGGGTATGATTTTCTTTCTTTTTATCCCTTTAAGGGTTCATTTAACCTTAGCATATTCTTATGATCTCATCATTTTGTTTCTCAGGCTTTAATATTTCATCATGAGAACCTCCACTGGTCTCGGATGGAGGTTAGCCAACTCGAGTTCGAGCTTCGGGAACATTTCCGCCAGAAGGACATGTACAAATATCTAGCGAGCAAAGAGACGAGGCCCTCAAGGACCTCCCCATCCTCCAAATCAAGTTGGAAAAGCTCAAAAGGAGGCCTCGTCGGTGAAACGGGAGCACACTGTTCTGGTCGAAATGGTAAGGGTATTTGAGATTAATAATGAGAGGCTAAGCGCAGCTGCTAATTCTGCAACCTCACAAGTCCAAGAGAAGATAGACCTGATTTACCAGCTCCGAACCGAAATGAACGAGGTCAAAGACTCTGTCGAGCCGTCAAGGAGAAAGATGGAACTCCTGGCCTCGAAAAATGAGGCTACCAAATAGGATTTGGCATCGGTCAAGAACCAGTTAGGGGTGATGAAGGATAAAGACGACAAGTGATCTTGGCTGAATGATGAGCTCCGAGCACAACCGGACATGGCTGTCTTGGAACAGGATGCCCTCGGTCGATAGTACACCGCATTGAAGTCCAATTGGAGGCGGATTTTAACGAGTCCTTCGAGGTCTAGGATATGTCTTCCTAACACAAGAACAACGTGGATGTGGTCAAGGCCCGTCTAATAACAAAGGACGAGTATGTAAAGTGGATATCAGGGAGGGAGACCCTCTGTAACGACCCGGACGGATGTTTTGAGTGTTTTATCCCTGATCCCCTACTAACTGTTTCTGTTGTATCCTTTTCTTCTATTGTGACTTTCCGGGAAGTTTCGTTTTGGTTTTTGGAGTATTTTGGGACACTTAGTCCCTAAAAAGGAGCTTAAACCTTAGGATTTGGACCGTAGTCAGGACTATGTGAAGAAATCTCCGGAATGGAGTTCTATTGGTTCTGTTAGCTCTATTAGGTGAGTTTGGACTTAGGGGCCTGTCCGGATTGTGTTTTGGAAGTCTGTAGCTCATTTAGGCTTGAAATGGTGAAAGTCGAAGTTTTAGAGATTTTGACAAGTAAGGGAATTTTTATTATCGGAGTCAGATTCCGATTCCGGAAGTTGGAATAGGTCCGTAAGGTTGAATAATAATTGTGTGCAAAATTCGGGGTCAATCAGACGTGGTTTGGTTGGTTTCGGCATAGGTTGTCGAATTTGGAAGTTTCAAGTTATTTAAGTTTGAATCGGAGGATGATTTATTATTTTAGTGTTATCTGATGTGGATTCAGGGCTCAACTAAGTTCGTATGGTGTTTTAGTATTGGTTTGTATGTTTGATTGGGGTCTTGGGGGCCTCAAGTGTGTTTCAGATCATTATCGGATGCATTTTGGACTTAGAGAAATGGATGATGTTGGGTTGTTTATGGTGTCATCGCACATGCGGTGTGATTGGCCGTAGGTGCGAGCTCGCAGAAGAAAGTGGGCAATCGCAGATGCGGAGATGATGAGTTTGGCTAGTTGTTGCAGGTGCGACGTGTAAGCTGCAGAAGCGGAGTCGTATCTATGGAGAGGTGATCGCAGAAGCGGAATAGGTGAGGAAGCTGAGGTGGCCAAGGTTCCGCAGAAGCGGACGGTTGAGCGCACAAGCGCGTCCGTAGATGCGCATGTTGTGCGCAGGTGTGATGCCTGGGAGTTAAATGAAACTCCGCAGGTGCAAATTCTTCGCCGCAGAAACGGTAGCGCAAAAGAAGAAATTGGACCGCGGGTGCGGTTTGATTGGCAGAAAAAGGGCCCAATCGAGGGTTTATATCATTTTTTCACCATTTGGACTTGAGAGCTTGGAATTAGGTGATTTTTCGAAGGATTTTAAGAGGAAGCTTTGGGGTAATGATTCCTAACTCGTTTTTGGTTGTGTTCTATTAATATATAGTTGTTTTCTTCATTTAATTAAGGAAATTGGGTGAGAAATTTGGGGGAAAAGGGTGGAAGATCTTCAACTAAGTTTTTGAGATTTGATTGGGATTTTGATATCGGATTTGGATAATTTTTGTACGAGTGAACTCGTGAGTGAATGGGTGTTCATATTTTGTGTCTTTTACCCGATTCTGAGATGTGGGTTCGGGGAGGCTTTTTAGGGTGATTTTCCAATTTCTTGCTTTAGCTTTGATTTCAGTTTCTAGATTTATTCCTTGTAGTTATATTTATGTTATGTAATTGATTTTGGCTAGACTTGGGCCATTCGAAGTTAGATTTTCGTGGAAAGAGCATTGTTACGGATTGATTGAGCTTGGTTCGAGGTAAGTGGCTTGCTTAACCTTGTGTGGGGGAACTCCCCATATAATTTGGAACTTTTTTGATATGTGAGTGTCGTGTACGCGAGGTGACAAGTACGTACACGGGATAATTGTTGTAAAAACCCGATTTCTGCAAAGTAATAACCCGTTTTCCTTCTTATTTGATCATATCAGCATGTGCAGTATCCTTATAGATTAGAATAGCATGTCGACTTGACTTAATTGTTTATCTAAACTCTGTGCAGCATGTTTAGTGAATTTTCTATTTTTCCTTGACTTGTACTTAGTCTAAATTGTAGGATTTTGTATTGTAGCTGTTGAATTCTATTGTTTGAGCTGTGTATTTACTTTGGGACTATGGAACGGTATTCCGGGAGTTCCCCTTGTCTTGCATATTTACGTTGGGACAACGGAACAATATTCTAGGAGATCCCCCTGCCCATTTACGTTTGGGACTACGAGACGATATCTCGGGAGATCTCACTGCACATTTACTTTGGGACTACCGAACAGTATTTCGAGAGATCCCTGTCTTGCATATTTATATTGGGACTACGAAACGGTATTTTGGGAGATACCCCTGCGCATTTACGTTTGGGACTACGAGACGGTATCTCGAGCGACCCTTTGTTGTTATCTTTGTGTATTGAGTTGTTACCTTTCTATGACTTCATTCTTGTAAAATTTTTGTCTTATTTTATTGTGATATTTCATTCTTCCTTGTTCTTGTTATATATATATACCAATAGGTCCTGACATTATCTCGTCATTACTCGACGAGGTTAGGCTTGGCACTTACTGGGTACCATTATGGTGTACTTACGTCATTTTCTGTGCATGTTTTTCGTGTGCAGATCCAGGTTCTTCCTACTAGCCTCGTCCTTAGTTTCAATCATTGTTGTTTTAGGAGACTTCAAAGTACATCTACTCGCGCTCGCAGATCCTCGGAGTCCCCCTCCATTCCCCTATGTTCATTCTTCTCTTATTTCTATATATAGTGATGTATAGAACAGTTAGAATCTCGTAGAAGCTCATGACTTATGGTGTTCTAGCTCTTGGGAGTGTTATGTATATTTTGAGAGTTGACTATTGTATATGCCGAGCGGCATCTCAATTGCTTATATAAATTATCTTCTGCTGTTAGTTGTTAATTTTCATGTTTTAATTACATTTCTGCAAAGTGTTAGGCTTACCTAGTCGTAGAGAGTAGGTGCCATCACGACAAGTTCACGTAGGAAGAAATTAGGTTGTGACAAGTTGATATCAAACTATAGGTTCATAGGTGTCGGGAGTCTCAAGCCGATTTATTAGAGTCTCGTGGATCGATACAGAGATGTTTGTACTTATCTTCCGGAGGTTATGGAACTGTTAGGAACAATCATATTTCTTTTGATTCCATGTCGTGCGACTTATTGGCAACAAATTCTAAAATTTCTCTGTTCTATTCTTTCTCATAGATGGTGAGGACCTGTACCGGGAGACCTGATGACCAAGCACCTGTGCCCCCTGCTAGAGCCGCTAGAGGCCGGGGCCAGGGCCGGGGTAGAATACGACCACGCGATGCAGCTAAAGCACCCGCGCGAGCTGCGATAGAGGATCCCCCAACAGCTCCAGCTGGAGAGCAGGCACCGGTGGTCCTTATAGATGCACCAGCCCTCCAGGAGACTCTAGCTTAGTTCATGAGCATGTTCAGCACCTTAGCTCAGGCTGGATTGATCCCGCTAGATCCCGCCACATCATAGGGCGGGGAAGTGATCAGACTCCTACAGCCCGTACTCCTGAGCAGAGGGTCCAGGTTGATCAGGCCCCAGAGTTCATTCCTATGCAACCGATAGCTCCGGTTCAGCATGAGACCAAGACAGTCGCTTCTGAGGCGGAGCAGCTCAGACTTGAGAGGTACAAGAAGTACCACCCACCTACCTTCAGCGGATTGGCTACCCATGATACTCAGGGTTTTCTGGAGAAGTGTCATAGTATTCTCTATACTATGGGAGTAGTGGAGACGAGTGGGGGTTTCTTTCACCTTCTAGCTCAGAGGAGTAGCCTATTAGTGGTGGCGTGCTTATGAGTTGAGTATTCTGGATGAGGCAGCCTAACTCACATGGACTTAGTTCTCGGACATGTTTTTGAGAGATTATGTCCCTCAGAGCCTTAGGGATGCATGGCGTGAGTTTGAGTAGTTGCGCCAATGTTCTATGATTGTGTCAGAGTATGCAGTACGTGCCATAGTTTGGCCCGACATGCACCAGTCTTGGTTGCTATAATTCGGGAGAGGGTTCGTTGCTTTATTGAGGGACTCCACCCCAGAATTAGGATTAGTATGGACAGGGAGTTGGAGATGGATATCTCTTATCAGCAGGTTGTGAGTATTGCCAGGATATTGGAGGGCATGTTTGCCCGTGACAGAGATTAGAGAGAGGCCTCGAGAGACTGGTTTTTATTCTAGATCTCGTGCCCCAGCATCTCTCCATGGTAGGGTTTATGTGAGTCGCCCCGTACATTCAGCTCTTCCAGTCGCCAGTGGTGTTCCAGCCCCTTATAGGCCCCATGAGGCTTATTATGCACCGCCAGTATCTAGTGTGCCTCTCGTTCGGTGTGTTATTAGTGGCCAGTCTAGCAGACCTGGCCCAACTTAGTCACAACAGCCACGCCCTCCGAGAGGTTTTTTTGAGTGTGGAGACACTCGCCATATGGTGAGGGATTTCCCAAGACTTAGGAAGGGTGCACCTCCACAGACGTCTTAGCCACCACGTGCTTTCACCGGGTCCTCAGGCCATGCTTCTAGAAAAGCTACCGCCCCACCTGCTCAGGCAGCTTGAGGTGGAGTTCAGGAAGGTCGAGGTCGCCCTAGAGGGGGAGGCCAGTCAAGGTATTATGCTCTTCCGGCTCGTGCAGAGGCAGTTGCTTCCGACTCTATCATTACAGTTATTATTCCAGTCTGTCATAGACATGCGTCGGTATTATATGACCCAGGCTCTATGTATTCCTGTGTGTCCTCTAGTTTTTCCCCATATTTGGGTGTATCTCGAGATTCTTTGAGTTCCCCTGTTTATGTGTCTACTCCTATGGGATATTCTCTTATTGTGGACCGCGTGTATCGGCCGTGTTTGATTACTCTTAGTTGTTTTGAGACCAGAGCCGATTTATTATTACTCAGCATGGTATATTTTGATGTTATCTTGGGCATAGACTGGTTGTCGCCCATTATGCTAGTCTTGATTGTCAAGCTAAGACTGTAACATTGGCTATGCCAGTCTTAACATGATTAGAGTGGAGGGGTACCTTAGAGTATACTCCTCGCATAGTTATTTCATTTCTTAAGGCTCGACGAATGGTTGAGAAGGGGTCTGACGTGTATTTAGCTTATGTTAGAGATGTCAGTGTTGATACTTCTACAGTTGAGTCAGTTCTAGTAGTGAGGGACTTCCCAGATGTGTTTCCAGCTGATCTTCCGGGCATGCCTCCCGACAGAGATATTGATTTTGGCATTGATTTATTGCCAGGTGCTCAACCTTTCTCCATTCTTCCATACTATATGGATCCTCCTGATTTGAAGGAGTTGCTTGATAAGGGCTTCATTCGGCCCAGTGTGTCACCTTGAGGTGTTCCAGTCTTGTTTGTGAAGAAGAAGGATGGTTCTATGTGTATATCTATTGATTATCGCCAACTGAACAAAGTTACAGTGAAGAACAAGTATCCATTGCCTCGTATTGATGAATTATTTGATCAGTTACAGGGTGCCAGAGTATTCTCCAAGATTGACTGATGGCTATCATCAGTTGAAGATTCGGGAGCCAAATATCCCGAAGACTACCTCAAAGACCCGATACGGTCACTATGAGTTTCTTGTTATGTCTTTTGGACTAACCAATGCCCCAGAAGCCTCTATGAATTTGATGCACAGTGTGTCCCGACCTTATCTTGACTCATTCGTCATTGTGTTTATTGACGACAATCAGGTGTACTTCGGACTCGGGAGGATCATGAGCAGCACTTGAGGACTGTGCTTCAGACTTTGAGAGACAAGAAGTTGTATGCAAACTTTTCTAAGTGGGAGTTTTGGCTAGAATCAATGTGCTCCATTCAGGTGGACAGAGGAGTGAGAGGAGACCTTTCAGAAGCTCAAGACAGATTTGACTACAGCCCCAGTTTTGGTATTACCTACAGGTTTGGGGTCTTACATTGTATATTATGATGCGTCGTGGATTGGTCATGGTGTTGTGTTGATGCAGGATGGTAGGGTGATTGCCTACGCATCCAGACAGCTGAAGGTGCATGAGAAGAACTATCCTATCCATGACCTTGAGTTAGCAACTATTGTTCATGCCCTAAAGATTTGGCGCCATTATTTGTATGGTGTTCCTTGCGAGATTTACACTGATCATCAGAGTTTGCAGCATCTGTCCAAGGAAAACGATCTTAATTTGCATCAGCAAAGGTAGTTGGAGCTACTTAAGGACTATGATATCACCATTTTGTACCACCCTGGGAAGGCTAATATGGTGGCCGATGCTTTGAGTCACCGAAAGGAGAGTTTGGGGAGTTCATCATATCTCCCAAGAGTAGAAAGACCCTTAGCATTGGATGTTCAGGCCTTAGCCAGCCAGTTTGTGAGATTGGATATTTCTGAGCCGAGTCGAGTGTTGGCTTGTGTGGTCTCTCGGTCTTTTCTTTATGATCATATCAGGGAGTGTCAGTATGATGACACCCACCTGCTTTTCCTTAAGGACACGGTCCAGCATGTTGATGCTAAGGAGGTCACTATTGGGGATGATGGCGCATTGAGAATGCAGGGCAGGCTATGTATGCCTAATGTAGATGGTTTGCGGGAATTGATTATTCAGGAGGCTCAAAGCTCGCGGTACTCCATTCATCCGGGTGTCGCGAAGATGTATCAAGACTTGAGGCAGCATTATTAGTGGATGAGGATGAATAAAGACATAGTGGACTATGTGGCTCGATGCCTAAATTTCCAGCAGGTGAAGTATGAGCATCAGCAGCCGAGTGGGTTACTTCAGAAGCTAGAGATTCCAAAATAGAAATGGGAGCGGATCACTATGGATTTCGTTGTCACGGACTCAGTGGAGGTTTGATGCGGTTTGGGTTCATGGATAAGCTGACCAAGTCAGCTTATTTCATTCCTGTGATGACTACATATTCTTCCGAGCAGCTGGCTCAAATCTACATCTGTGAGATCGTCAGGCTTCATAAGTACCGATATGTATTATCTCTGATCGGGGTATGCAGTTTATATCATGATTCTGGAGAGCCGTACAACAGGAGTTGGGTACTAGAATGGAGCTGAGCACAACATTCCACCCTCAGATGGACAATAGTCTAAGCGCACTATTCAGATATTAGAGTATATGCTCTGTGCGTGTGTGATAGAGTCTGGAGGGTCATGGGACTAGTTCTTTCAACTTGCGGAATTTTCCTACAATAACAGTTATCAGTCAAGCATCCAGATTGCACCGTGTGAGGCTCCATATGGTAGGTGGTGTCGGTCCCCAGTGGGTTGGTTCGAGCCGGGCGAGGCCAGATTATTGGGTACAGACTTGATCCATGATGACCTGGATAAGGTGAAAGTGATTCAGGATCGACTTCGCACAGCCCAGTCCATACAGAAGAGTTATGCGGACCAGAAGGTTCGCAATGTAGCATTCATGGTTGGAGAGCGGGTCTTGCTCCGGTATCGCCTATGAAGGACGTTATGAGGTTTGGAAAGAAGGGAAAGCTGAGCCCAAGGTACATTGGTCCTTTTGAGGTGCTGCAGCATGTTGGGAAAGTTGCTTATGAGATTTCCTTACATCCCAGCCTAGTAGGAGTTCTTCCGGTATTCCACATTTCTATGCTCCGGAAGTATCACGGTGATCCGTCTCATGTATTGAATTTCAGCTCAGTCCAGTTGGACAAGGATATATCTTATGTTGAGGAGCCAGTGGCTATTTTGGACAGGCATGTCAGAAAGCTAAGGTCAAAGAACATTTCTTCAATAAAGGTTCACTAGAGGAGCCAGCCGGTCGAGGAGGCAACTTGGGAGACCGAGCAAGATATGTGCAGCCATTATCCTTATCTTTTCACAGCTTAAGGTATATATTTATACTCCTTCGAGGACGAACGATTATTTTAAGAAGGGGAGGATGTAACGACCCGGACAGACGTTTTGAGAGTTTTAGCCCCGATCCCATATTAACTTCTTCCCCCGTATCTTTTTCTGCTATTGTGACTAGCCGGGAGGTTTTGTTTTGGTTTTTGGAGTGTTTTGGGACACTTAGTATCTAAACGGGAGCTTAAGCCTTAGGATTTGGACTATAGTCAAAACTATATGAAGACGACTTCGGAATGGAGTTCTGTCGATTCTGTTAGCTTTGTTCGGTGATTTTGGACTTAAGGGTGTGTTTGGATTGTGTTTTGGAGGTCTGTAGCTCATTTAGGCTTGAAATGGAGAAAGTTGAAGTTTTGGAGATTTTAACCGATAATGGAATTTTTGATATCGGGGTCGGATTTTGATTCCAGAAGTTGGAATAGGTCCGTAGGGTTTAATACGACTTTTGTACAGAATTTGGGGTCAATCGGACGTGGTTTGGTTTCGGCATCGGTTGTCAAATTTGGAAGTTTCAAGTTCTTTAAGTTTTAATCGGAGGATGATTTGTGATTTTAGCGTTGTTTGATGTGGTTTGAGGGCTCGACTAGTTTATATGGTGTTTTGGGATTTGTTGTATGTTTGGTTGGGGTCCCGAGGGCCTCGGGTTTGTTTCAGATCATTATCGGATGCATTTTGGACTTAGAGAAATGGCTGATGTTGGGTTGTTTCTGGTGTCATCGCACCTGCAGTGTGATTGGCCGCAGGTGCGAGCTTGCAGAAGCGAGTGGGCGATCGACGATACGGAGATGATGAGTTTGGCCAGTGGTCTCAGGTGCGACGTGTAATCCGCAGAAGCGGAGCCGCATCTGCGGAAGGGTGATAACAGAAGCGGAATAGGTGAGGAAGCTGAGGTGGCCAAGGTTCTGCAGAAACAGACAGTTGAGCGCAGAAGCGCGTCAGCAGATGCAGACGGTTGAGCATTGAAGCGCGTCTGCGGATGTAGGTTGTTGTGCGCAGGTGCGATGCCTGGGAGTTAAGTGAAACTCCGCAGGTGTGGAGTCTTCGCCGCAGAAGCGGCACTGCAAAAGCGGAAATTGGACCGCGGGTGTCGTTTGACTGGCAGAAAAAGGGCCAAATCGAGGGTTTATGTCATTTTTTCACCATTTGGACTTGAGAGCTCGGAATTAGATGACTTTTTGAGGGATTTTCAGAGGAAGATTTTGGGGTAATGATTCTAGCTCATTTTTTATTGTATTCCATTAATCTATAGTCCTTATATTCAGAAAATTGGGTGAGAAATTTGAGGGAAAAGGGAGGAAGATATTCAACTAAGTTTTTGAGATTTGATTGGGATTTTTATATCGGATTTAGATAATTTTGGTACGAGTGAACTCATGAGTGAATGGATGTTCATATTTTGTGACTTTTACTCGATTCCTAGACGTGGGCATATGGAGGATTTTTAGGGCGATTTTCCAATTTCTTGATTTAGTTTTGATTTCAGTAGCTAGATTAGTTCCTTGTAGTTATATTTATGTTATGTAATTGATTTGGCTAGATTTGGGCCATTCGAAATCATATTTTCGTGGAAAGAGCATTGTTACGGATTGATTGAGCTTGGTTCGAGGTAAGTGGCTTGCCTAACCTTGTATGGGGGAACTCCCCTTGGGATTTGGTACTGTTTTGATATGTGAGTGTCCTGTACACGAGGTGACGAGTACGTACACAGGCTAATTATTGTAAAAATCGATTTCTTCTAAGTCATATCAGCATGTGTAGTATCCTGTTAGATAATAGCATGTATACTTGCCTTAATTGTTTATCTAAAGTCTCTACAGCATGTATAGTGAATTTCCTATTTTTCCTTCACTTGTACTTAGTCTAAATTGTAGGATTTCGTGTTGTAGCTGCTGAATTCTATTGTTTGAGATGTGTATTTACTTTGGGACTAAGGAACGGTATTCCGAGAGATCCCCCTGTATAGCATATTTATGTTGGGACTATGGAACGGTATTCCGGGAGATCCCCCTACGCATTTATGTTTGGGACTACGTGACGGTATCTCGGGAGATCCCCCTGCACATTTACTTTGGGACTACGGAACGGTATTCCGGGAGATCCTCATGTCTTGCATATTTATTTTGGGACTACGAAACTGTATTCCGGCAGATCCTCCTGTCTTGAATATTTACGTTGGGTTTATGGAACGATATTTTGGGAGACCCCCCTGCACATTTACGTTTGGGACTACGAGACGGTATCTCGGGAGACCCTCTGTTGTTATCTCTGTGTACTGAGTTGTTACCTTCCTACGACTTTATTCTTGTTAAATTCCTGTCTTATTTTATTGTGATATTTCATCCTGCCTTGTTTTTATTATATATATATATATATATATATATATATATATANACCCTACTCGTATATTATATATATATATATATATAATATACGAGTAGGGTTCAACCTGACCTAGTCACTTCTCAACTGAGGTTAGCCTTAGCACTAATTGGGTACCATTGTGGTGTATTCACGCCGTTTTCTGCACATGTTTTTCGTGTGCAGATCCAGGTTCTTCCTACTAGCCTCGTCGTTAGTTTCAATCGCTTCTGTTTGCGGAGACTTCAAGATACATTTGCTCGCGCCCGCAGATCCTCGGAGTCCCCCTCCATTCCCCTATGTTCATTCTTCTCTTATTTCTATAGACAGTGATGTATAGAACAATTAGAATCTCGTAGAATCTTGTGACTTACGGTGTTCCGGGTCTTGGGAGTGTTATGTATATTCCGAGAGTTGACTATTGCATATGCCGAGCAGCATCTCAGTTGCTTATATAAATTATCTGCTACTAGTTGTTAATTTTCATGTTTTTATTTCATTTCCGCAAAGTGTTAGGCTTACCTAGTCATAGAGACTAGATGCCGACACGACAAGTTCACAGAGGGAGAAATTGGATCGTGACACCCTCAAGAGATTCATGTTGAGGGGTTCGATCTATCGGCCGGTATCAAAGAGGCAAAAAGGCAAAGAGGC
>ML352013.1:0-13363 GCA_005239505.1 Nicotiana paniculata
TCATTAAGTCCAGAACACAAGATGATCATGTGCAAGACTTGAAAAAGTTCTTTGAAAGGCTACAAAGGTACAGTCTCAAACTTAATCCATCCAAATGTGCATTTGGAGTTCCTTCTGGGAAGCTTTTGGGTTTTATAGTTAGTCGAAGGGGCATTGAGTTGGATCCCTCAAAGATAAAGACCATTCGAGAGCTTCCTTCCCCAAAGAATAAAAAAGAAGTCATGAGTTTACTCGGGAGGTTGAACTACATCAGCAGGTTCATTGCGCAGCTTACAACCACATGTGAGCCTATTTTCAAGTTGTTGAAAAAGAACGCCGCTATCAAGTGGACAGATGAGTGCCAAGAAGCNAGCTTACAACCACATGTGAGCCTATTTTCAAGTTGTTGAAAAAGAACGCCGCTATGAAGTGGACAGATGAGTGTAAAGAAGCTTTTGATAAGATCAAAGAATATTTGTCAAATCCCCCTGTTTTGGTTCCACCGGAACCTTGTAGGCCTCTGTTTTTATATCTATCAGTAATGGATAGTTCCTTTGGTTGTGTTCTGGGTCAACATGATGCCGCAGGAAAAAAGGAACAAGCAATCTATTATTTGAGCAAAAAGTTCACCACTTATGAGGCCAAATATACTCTTTTGAAAAGAACATGTTGTGCCTTAACCTGGGTCACTCAGAAGCTTAGGCATTATCTTTTGGCCTATACAACTTACCTCATATCCCGAATGGATCCTCTAAAGTACATCTTTCAGAAGCCGATGCCAACAGGCAGATTGGCAAAATGNCTACCTCATATCCCGAATGGATCCCCCGAAATACATCTTTCAAAAGCCGATGCCAACTGGTAGATTGGCAAAATGGCAAATCCTGCTCACAGAGTTTGATATTGTTTATGTCACTCGTACTTCCATGAAGGTGCAAGATTTGGCTGATCATCTAGCAGAAAACCTGGTTGATGATGAGTATGAATCTTTGAACACATATTTCCCAGACGAAGAGGTTAATTTAATTGAAGAAGTAGTCCAAGATGAAAGTCAAACATGGAAACTATACTTTGATGGGGCTGTCAATATCAAAGGCGTAGGGATTGGAGCAATTCTTATATCACCTACTGGGCAACATTACCCAGCTACGGCGCGACTTCGTTTCTTCTGTACAAACAACACGGCAGAATATGAAGCTTGCATCATGGGTCTGAACATGGCAATAAATCTAAATGTGCATGAACTGTTGGTGATGGGAGACTCAGATTTGCTTATTCGGCAGGCTCAAGGTGATTGGGAAACTCGAGATATCAAGCTCATTCCATATAGACAATGTGTGGAAAATCTTAGCAAAAGGTTCAAGTCTATCGAGTTCAGGTACATTCCCAGGTTTCACAATGAATTGGCTGATGCCTTAGCCACCCTGGCCTCAATGCTTCCATATCCGGGTAATACTCACATTGACCCATTGGAAATTCAAATTCGGAATCAACATGGTTATTGCAATACAATTGAGGTAGAACCAGATGGTGAACCATGGTACCGTGATATTAAACAGTATATGAAAACAAGAGAATATCCGGAACACGCTAATAGGGATCAAAAGAGAACTATTAGGCGACTCTCTAATGGTTTCTTTTTGAGTGGGGAGATCTTATACAAAAGAACTCCGGATTTGAATTTGTTGAGATGTGTGGATGCCAAAGAAGCTGAAATGATTATGAATGAGGTGCATTCGGGAGTTTGTGGTCCGCACATGAATGGGTATGTTCTAGCAAAGAAAATCCTTCGGGCAGGATATTATTGGCTTACTATGGAACGGGATTGCTTTCGTTTTGTTCGCTAGTGCCACCAGTGTCAGATTAACAGTGATTTGATTCACTCGCCTCCTTCAGAGTTATATCCTATGTCGGCTCCTTGGCCTTTTGTTGCTTGGGGAATGGACGTCATTGGCCCAGTCGAGCCAAAAACTTCAAATGGGGACAAATTTATCTTGGTTGCAATTGATTACTTCACCAAATGGGTGGAAGCTATTACATTGAAGGCAGTCACCAAGAAAGCAGTGGTAGACTTTGTTCACTCCAACATCATCTGTCGTTTTGGTATTCCAAAAATCATTGTCACAGATAATGCTGCTAATCTGAATAATCATCTGATGAAGGAGGTATGTGAACAATTTAAAATTGAGCATCACAATTCTACTCCTTACCGACCCAAAGCTAATGTAGTTGTTGAAGCTGCGAATAAGAACATAAAGAAGATTCTTAGGAAGATAGTCCAAGGATCTAGACAATGGCACGAGAAATTGCCTTTTTCTCTTTTGATATCAGACCCAGAATGGAATTCCGGAAGTGGGAGTAGGTTCGTAGTGTCATTTTTGACTTGTGTGTAAAATTTGAGGTCATCCGAACGAGATTTGATATGCTTGACGTCGTTTGTAGAATTTAGTAATTTCAAAGTTCATTAGGCTTGAATTTGTGTATAATTCGTGTTTTTGATGTTGTTCGATATGGTTTTAAGTCTCGACTAAGTTCGTATGATATTTTAGGAGTGGTTGGTATGTTTGGTTGAGGTCCCGAGGCCTCGGGTGAGTTTCGGGTGCTTAACGAGTTGAAATAGACTTAGGTGAGATTGTTGATGTTGTTGTATCTGGTGTAACCGCACCTACGCGCTTTGGGCCTCAGGTGCGGCTATGGAACCACAGAAGTGGAAACAGGAAGGAGGTCTGAGATCGCAGGTAGGAACCCTTACCAGACATTATTGTAGTAATATAAAGATATTCAATCTTTTCATCATTTATAGTCTCAATATGGTAGCCATTTTGGCAAGTATCTTTGAAACTTAATAAGTTTCGTTGAGATTTATTACAATATAGTGCCTCATCAATAGCCAAATTTGTTTCTCCTAGTAGTAACAAATTGACTCTTCCAGAACCTTCAATTAATCTTGTACTACCGGATATTGTATTAATATTGGCTTCTTTCATTACCAAATAAGATAAATATCTCTTATCTCTTAAAATAGTGTGTGTTGTAGCACTGTCCAAAAGGCATATATCATTTTTATTAATCTTGAGTCCAACTGAGGACTGGGAAATTTTCATATTCTTCATAAAAAAAATCAAAAAGTACATCATAAAAAAATATGAAAGATAAACAGAAAAAGAACATTAAGAAATAATAGGAATGTAGAAACTAGCAACACATTATGCATTAGGAAAATACACTCAAGAAAAATAAACTAGTTGCAAACATAAAAAAATGTCAACTTTTATTATAACTTCATTCCCCAGTAAGATGATTAGTTCTTTAGTCAATATCATCAAAGAAGTCTCCAGCTTCTAAATGAGTAATATTTGTTAGGCCTCCAAAATCATCATCTTTATACGCAAGATGTGCCTCAGAATCATATTTGTTTGAGGGACCTGCTTCATCATCATTATTTTGAAAGGTCAAGTGTGCCTCCACATTATTTTCTTTTTTCTGATGGAGGCTTGATAAAGTTTGACAAAATGATCTGGCGACGACAAATGCGTGCCCAATGACCTTTCATACCACATCGGTGACACATACTAATTTTACCTTTTGAAGGATTAATTTGAGAACCCTTATTGTTCTCCAGTTTATTTCCATCATAATGACGATAATTGTTTCGTCCCCTGCCACGTCCACGTCTACGACCATGTCCACAACCACGGTAATTATTTTGTTTACTTTCAAACTTATCATATGTTGCTAAAACATTCACTTTAGGGAATGGAGCTGACCCAATGGGACGGGTTTCATGATTTTTCATTAATAGAGTATTATTGTGTTCTGCCACAAGTAGGCATGTGATTAACTCAGAATATTTCTTAAAATATTTTTTACGGTATTGCTGTTGTAGCACCATATTTGAAGCATGAAAAGTAAAAAATATTTTTTCCAATAAGTCCTCATCTGTGATGGTATCTCCACATAATTTTAATAGAGAACTTACTTCAAAGATAGCAGAATTATACTCACTTAAGATTTTAAAGCCTTGCAACCTTAAATGTATCCACTCATACCGAGCTTCGGTATTACCGTATGTTTTAGGTGGTCATATCGATCCTTCAAATTAATCCATAATTCAAGTGGATCTTTTACGGTTAAATATTTAGTTTTTAACCCTTCATGTAGACGATGACGAAGGAAAATTATGGCTTTCGCTTTATCCTGATTTGATGCTTCATTTCCTTGTATAATAGTATTTTCAAGACCTTTAGCGTCAAGGTGAATTTCAGCATCAAGGACCCATGACAAATAATTCTTCCCCGTGATATCAAGTGCCACAAATTCAAATTTTGACAAAGTCGACATAGGAAAAACTACAATAAAAAATTACAAATGTAAATATAAGGATAATCGTGAAATGGAAACAAATGAAATAATCTCAAAGCAATGATACAATAACCCCATTACATAAGATTAACAGTACCATCAGATCATTAATCTTATATCTATAGTACTTTTTAATAACTATCAACCAGTTATTGTACTTTGGGAAGAAATATATATGGCCATGCTAGTTCCTTTGATTATATGGGGCCACATATCCATTTCATCAAAACATGTAGGCAAACATAGATATCCTATTGAGCAGATAGTTGCTTAAGGAGAATTGGAGGATGACATACAGTTAAATATTTATTAATTTAATTAGTTTAGTATCTTAGCTAGGTGTGTCCAATTGTTATTTTGATTACTCTTGAAACATTAGAAGTCTTTTAGACATCAACTAAGCATTACAAAAGGAATCTCGTCTATTATCCTATTATACTTGTGATCCGACTTTGTATGTGAAACAACAGTGATTATAATCAATTCAATAAACATATGAGTAAGCTGGTGAGATTTTTTATGACATTAAGTAAAATATTTTTGGAGTAGAAGTCAATTAATAAAATATGTATAGCTAATCATAATTGTAATTGTATTATCTACATGAGATAGCAGTTAACATGATTACATAAGTGCATCTTGTGCTAGCAATGAGGACGTCATTGCCATTTCTATCAATAAAAGCAAAATGATATTACTATATTAATCATCCTGTATATGTTTATTGACACAAAAAAAACCAACAAAATATAAATAAATTAAAAAAAAGAACTAGCGTTGGTTCGATTCAACCTCATAGGTTCATCCAAAGAAAGAGAGTTGACTTCGTTCCTCAATAGTTCTTTGAACACATAAATTGTTTCTATGCTTTGCCAAATCTTTATTGCGGGTTTGAGCCTACAAGCACTCGAAAATCTATTCAAGATTGCAAATTTGCAAATTTGTACACACTGCTTTTCCACAATTAATATTGCGCGCTACCTAAGCAAGCACGTACCTATCCATGTTAATTTTCCAACTCCCAATTATGACTTCCTCCATTCTATTTTAAGTAATTTTTTGGCTCATTTCACACATATTAAGGAATTCATCTTTTCGCATTAATTAACAATAAAATTGAACATATTAACCTTAATTTGCTCATTGAAAATACAACAAACTACTCCTTGACTCTTTACTCCAAGGGCAATTTTGAAAAGAAGAAGTTAATTCCTTTTTCATATTTGAAAAAGTCAAATATCGCGGACCATAAAAAAAAAAGACCATAAGTCACTTAAAGTGGACCGGAGGGAGTATTGCCTAAAGCAATTAATTTATTTGAGTAAAATTACTACTAGAAAACAGCCAAAAATCGTCCAAGGAAACCGACCGAAAGCGGTCAGAAATATAGGAAAATCGACTGATTTCTAACCGATTTTAGTTCGTCGAAACAATAGTGGTCGCTAAAGTATGGCGTCCAAAGACGGTCGTCATTTTCCGACCGAAGTCGATCGGTTAATTCGACCTTTGGTTGACCACTTTAACTGACAAATTTTGTTGGAAAAATAAATATATAGACCGAAATCGGTCGGTAATATGTAAATTAGTTTTTATTTATTTTCCAAAATAGCGACCGATGTTGGTCGAAAATTTAAAATTATTTGATAATTTTGCATTTCTTTTTAAATTATAACAGACCGACGAAGTCGATCGGAATAATTAAAAAATAAATTTTAAAAAAAAAAGTTATTTTCAACCAACTTCGGTCAGTAATTTCAAATTTTTGCAAATTGCGCATTGAAATTACCGACCGAAGTCGGTTGGAAATTATGAACTTTTGGGTTTTAATATGAGAATTCCTACCGAAATCGGTCGGTTTTTCTGGGTAAAACCTGACAGAATATGCCTGATTTTAAGCTACACCACCTCTCAATTACAACCAATAACCATCATATAATAGCAATATTACATTGCTGCCATTCAACCACAATTAACCAACAGCAACCACAATTAACCAACAACAATTAACCAACAACAACCACAAACACCACGCTAATAATAACCACAACAACAACGTTAATAACAACCACAACACCAACCACAACAACAAAAATGTTGAATAACAATATAATATCAACAATACAATTATCATTCAATACCATTCCAACTAAATATTCACAAGTTCAAGACTTTGTTTAGCAATACACACCATTCAATGAGTGTTTCGTATTGCATCATATCCATCTTCAAAACTAGAAGTTTCATTGTCGGCATGGTTCGAAGAAACACGACGAAAAGGATAAGCATCTGGGGAAGGCTCACGAGATCGAGGAATGGGGAAAGCACCACTAGAAAGAATATTGGCCAGCTGACCTTGAAGGAGATTAAACTGTTGGTCCCTCTTTTATAGCTGAACTCGAAGGGTATCAAATTGTTTCTCTCTTTTGTTCTCTAGCCTTTGTCTCTTCAAGCTCTACTGCCAGCTTTGCGATTTTCTTCTCTATAGACAAGAGAATCGACCTATCAATTACCTCGCCCTGGGAGGAAGTCACTATACCTTGCAATCCATCACCGGAGCACCGAAAATGACCTCTCTGGAATGTCGTATGCTATCCCCTTTTTAGGACCACCGACAACATCCAACCATATCTTCTGCTTTTCTTTGTCTGAAAGGGGTGGTCGCTCGCCTTGCTCATTCGGTGGAAAGCTCTGAGTGTACTCGTCCACATTAGTCTTGTAGTGACTCTTTATTTAGAAGATAGAAAAAATTATTAACTATATAATATTATAAACATTAATTCCAAGTTGTAGTAGTTATGAAACTTACATATGTAGTCTCCGCCCGGTCCTCGGCCCATGTAGTTGGATCTGTCGGTGCCTTCTTCTTACGGATATGAGTTCCCATGAAGAACTCATCATGAGTCATCTTCCTCCCATATTTTTTTTCCTACAAATATAATAAAACATGTTAACTAAATTAAAATATATAAATATAATTCGATAAAAATAGAATTAAATATTTTATGAAATTTCCAGTAGTCTCTCGTAAGTTGTAACCCAAGCATAATCTTAATCTTCTAACTTAGAAATTCTAGCATAAACATAATCAATAAGAGTAAACCATAAATTTAATTAAACATTATTTAAATCCTAATTTATATAATTAAAATAACTAAAACTACTTAAATTCAAAAATATAGATAACTAACCTTGAAATGTTAGGATATGGGGTTTGATTTTGGGTGGCGGAGGAGTCAGTAGAGCCGGCGGAACAATGGCGAGAGAGGGGAGGGAGATTTCTAGGTGCTTTGTTATTAGATGAGGAGGGAGATAAAAGTTGATTTTGGGTGGGGATTTGGGGGAATTGCGACCGTAGGAAGGAGAAGAAGAGAGATGGAAGAGAGATAGAGAAAAGAGGGAAATGGGGAAAAACACGACTGGTGCAGACCTAAATCGAATTCCGATCGAAATCGGTCGGAAATTTCAGTCGGTAAGTTTAAGTGGCCTTTGACCGTTTGAACACGACCATTCTGACCGAAATCGGTCGGTAATTTAATTTTAATTTATAAAAGAAATTATTTAATTTAAAAACCGACCGAAGTTGGTCGGTTTTAGCTAAGATACAAATTAATTATAGGTACTATATAATCTATAATTAATTATGTATGTATGTATGTATGTATGTATGTATGTATTGTGTGTGTGTGTATATATATATATATATATATATATAAGGCTGGTTGTGGTCCGTATATTTGACCGAGTATATGTTGTTGTTGCTACAACTTAAGTTTTAATATAGCACACATCGTATAACACTATACATTTTGTTTTTAAATGTGTTATGGCGTGTTGGATGTTGATTCTGTGTCAATTGATCCATTGATAAAGTATCCAAGTTTTTTGGCTAAAAATCCATATTTTTGCATGTAATTTACCTTGCATTATACCTCGATCTTGTTAATTATTGTGTGAATATTTGTGAATTGAGCTTAATAATGTTATTTATATGAGTAGGAGTCAATTGGAAGTAATTTGAAAAGCTTTCATGCAAAATAAAGTACAAAAAAGGAAGAATCTAGATGAAGTATAAGTTTTGTGCCCAAGTCCCGGACAACGAAACGAGGGTCACTTTGTGAGACCGGGACTGGAGCAGAAGAAACCAGAAAAGTCCTAGACAGCGAAGCAAGGGTCACTTTGCGAGGCCCTTTCTTCCGGAGCAGAAAATTTCAGTTTCCCCAATCCGAATTAGGAGAAGCCTAATGTTCCCCAACAAATCCTAGCCGTTATAAATACATCAAGAAAAGTTCTTTTAAGGGGGAGACTACTTTGGAAGGGGAGAACATACTTTGGACCAAGGGAGAATACAGAGCCTCCTTGGAAGCCAGAATTCATCAAATTCCATCTTTCTTCCATCAAACTTAGTAATCTTTATTTTTTGGATGATTTGTTGTTTTGCTACCATATCTATGTGAACCTAAACTTCACGTTCTATGGTTGTGGTTCTCATGAATATTACAGTTTATTAATTATATTACCGTTCATTCGAGCTATCATCTTTGGTTGTTTCTCTAATATCTGCATAATTGATTAATTGTTTGTCCAGCAGTTGAGTTATATTTACTGCCTATGCTATGTTTGGGAAAGTCGTGTTTAGATTAGAGTAGAATTAGAGAGAGCTTGTTTCTGAACCCGTGGCTCGGGGAAATATTTCCCGGTTAGGATAGGAGTATACCTAACATTCTTGCTTAGTTGAATACCGTATTATATTCATTCATGATAGATTTAATAACTAGGAATATATAGTTGATATATTGTGGATACACGGATAGTATTATGAAAATATGTGGGTCAACTAGCAATCATAGATAATGATTATTAGGTGTAATTACGAACTCAATAGGACTGATAAATCGACCACAACCGTGATATCTTCATCTCTTTTTATTAAAATCCAACCACAATCGCCTACTCCTAATTAATTTAGCTAATTACTTGTTCAATTTATGCAATAGTAGTTTAGTAAGTAAATAATATTTTTCAACCTTAGATAGTTAATTGACTTTAATTTTCGTAGTTAACGATTAGTATAAGTCTTTGTGGGTTCGACATCATTTTTGAGTCACTTTATTACCTGACGACCACATGTACTTGGAGAACCAACAAGTTTTTGATGTAGTTGCCAGGTACTTAGTTATTTATTGTTTATCTAAGTTAAGCTTTTAAAAGGATTTCTATTCAAGTTTTTAATTTTCTTATTTAGTTAGTTTTTTTCTTCTTATTTCACATGACATCTTGGAATGAAAATTATTTGAATGGTAGTTGTTCTTACTTTGATGATCCTTTCCATATTGAGGAGGGCCTCACTGATGGAAAAATCATCAATTCCCTGGAGCGGGTTCAGTGCACTATTTCAATCTTATGAGTGGAATATTTGTAATATGTGTGGTGGTCAAGGTGTCCATTGGGATGACTATCATAATTCTTTTTATCCTTCTTCGAGCCCTTATTGTGATAATTCTAATAACTTTTGTGAGTTTGATAGGAACAAAGTGGAGAATGTTGAATATGATGCTGAGACTATGGACCTGTTGAGGCAAATAATGGAGCAAACTCAATTTTTAATGATGCAAACTCATGAACGTCGAAAAGAGATGGCAAGGACACAATGAAGAGAATGAATTCCAAAGTAGACGAATGGGTTGAAACATTCGATGATCAACAAACTGCGGCATTAGTTGATAGTCAGGAAGAGCTTAAAATTGGATAAGAGAGTGAGTTCCAGCAAAAAGAAAGAAGAAGAGCAGATTTTGAGCCAAACTTGGCTAATGGAACAAGATGAAAGATCAGAAATATACGAGGCTCAACGTGAGAAACTTACAGATGGGATGAGACATTTAGTAAAAGGAAGATCTGAACTGGGACAAGAGGTCAAAAAATTTGGCACTGCTATTCACGACTTGGGAGCTCAATTGATTGCAAAGGTTCATGCATCTAACGTCCAACAAAATAGTTCTGAGTTGTGCGAAGCTGAAAAAGAGCTTATACACCAAATTGAGCAGCTAAAAGTAGAGAGTCAATCATTCGACCATACTTTTACAGATGATGTCCATGTTGAGGAAAGCACACTAGAATCTTGTGAGGAAGTAGATAATGTTATAGTTGAAGACTAGTGTCTGTTTCATATGTAAATAGTGATGCAATTCTAGAGTTGGAACGCATTGGTCCTCATTCAATCCATTTTTCAACATTGTGTTTGGATGATGATATGGGAACTGAGTCATTCGAGCCTTTGGAGGAGCCAACGGACGAGGAATAAGGTGCTTACATTCTGGAACTTATTGTGCCAGAGATAAAGAACTACATACCTCATCTGAAGGCCAAGAAGCGTAGAATGCGACACTTAGCCTGATTACATTTGTCTCACCACCCCAAGAGCATAGCAAAAATCATGAAGCCAAATTGGGGGCTCAATTCATAAGTTCAAGATGGAGAAAAAAAGTGGTTCAAGTCGTGCCATGATGTTAAATCAGGCACTGATTAGGAGGTAACCCAACTTTACTTTATTTTATTTTTATTTTTATTGTATTTTTTGTGCCTCTACTATAAAGTCATACTTTATCTTAAAGCAAAAAGAAGGATAGTTGAACAGTTCATTCAAGCTCAATGCCAAAGATAGTTGACTGCCTATACAGTATACACTTTTTATCTATGCTCCAATATCTAGAAGTTCTTAATCTGCTTGGTGGAACCTTGCTAAAGCCTAAGGGTAAGGAATTAGGGAATTAGGGATTTTGGACTTTTGAGGCGTGAGCTTAAAGTTATTAGGCTAAAAATAAAAATAAAGTCGGGCTTGGACTAAACTATTTCGGTAGTTTCCCCCAGGGCCTAGCTCAAGTGGCAAATGGTGGTGGATTTGTGTCTTAGGTCACAGGTTCAAGCTCCCACACCATGCAAAGTAAAGCCTGGTATTTAAGTAGAGAAGGGTAGAGGGGCGGACCCATTATCCACCGAGTTTCGAAGGCTGCGGTTGGTCCAAAATCGGCCCCAGACAGATGTCTCAGTCATCCAAAAAAAAAGGATTATTTTGGTATTTCGGTATACCGAAATATCAAAAACCCAATACTGTATACCGAACTGAAATACCGAAATACCAAAATTTATGTACCGAAATAAACGAAAATACCAAAAAAATAAAATCGAAATACCAAATTAATTCGGTTCGATTCAGTTCGAAATTTGATTTTTTGAATTTTATGTCCACCCTTATTATGAAACGGAGGAAGTAATGATTAAAAAAGTGCAACTAGTATTAGTTAACTGTAGGTCCACATGCAACCGGTAAAAATTAGAGGAAAAAAACCCTCTCGAAGAGTGTGACATTTATCAGCATTAATATGCAACCATAAAAGATTAAGTTTCAGTTTGATGCAGACACTGAGAAATTTAATTAATTGCAACTCCTCAAGTTCTTTCCATGTTTTGAGATGTTACTCCTTTCGTATGTGAATCTGTTTGATTGGGCACATAATTTAAAAAAAATAAATTTTTTTAGAATTTATGGTCTTAAACAAGTCAAAAAGAAGTAGAAAGTATTTGTGTGATTATAAAAGTTTCTCATTAAGGGTAAAACTAAAAGTTTAAGCTAAATTATTTTCAAATTTAGAAAGGGTTCATTCAAGCTTCTCATTAAGAGTAAAATTAAAATATTATGCTAAATTATTTTCAAATTTGAAAATGGTTCACTTTTTTAAAATGGACCAAAGAGAAAATTTGTTCCCATAAACTGAAATGGAAGGAGTATTATTTAGATACATTGGCATTTCTTTAGACGAAATATGTGCTATATCGAAGTATTATTCGTAAATCCTTGAATTCTCCATTATTTGAGATTAATGAAAAGAATGTAGAGCAGTGGACCGGTTATTGTTTTGCTGGCCCTGAAATTGCTGAAAGCATCTTTTGAGTCAAAAGCAGTTCTGACAAGTGTTTTCGTGAGGAGTCCGGAATTAAAATAACGTTCTTTTTGACATAAAGAATGAAAATAAGTGGAAAGAAAAAAAGATAATCAAAGTATGTATAATGTCTAAAAATTGGGCGCTATACATTAACGGTAACTCTGCCGTTAATGTATAGCGTCCAGTTTTTGGGCGTTATACTGAAAACCCTGACACAGTCAGGTATAGCGCCCAAAAACTAGACGATATACCCATTTTTTTATTAATTCCGTCTTCTTATTTAAGACCATCCCCCTCCCCAAATATTTTATCCATCCCACCATTTTTTTTACTCTCCTTTCTACTTCTGGTCCCCCTCCCCCCGCTGCCCCACGGCAAGTTAAAAAAAAAATTATGGGTCCCCCCGACACATCAAAGATGTAGAACTTAGGTCCCACTTCCGAGTAGAGCTTCGTATTACTGTGGGTTCACACTTTCGGGGTCAAATTTTCAATCGATTTGCTTTCCGACACACTAAATCGAGGTATTTCGATTTATTTTATGTTGAAACTTTTATAATAATGCATATTAGTTGATTTGATTGTGTTCTATTTCGTTTTGTATTTTTTTTTTTTGCGAAATTAGTATATTAAATTTATCCGGACTTAATATTAGTGTTTGTAAGAAAATATAAATTTGTCAAATAAATTTGTCTGTTAATATCCGAATTTATATATATGTGTATTCATGCCGTTTTGTGCTTTATTTGTGATTAAATGTATTGTTGTTTATGTTTAGTTTAGATTATTTTTTAACGTAGTAAAATGTAAACCTTTTTAGCATAGTAAAATGTAGACCCTTTTAACATAGTAAAATGTAGAGTCTTGTAGCGTAGTAATGGTAGTATTTTAGCGTACAATTCCTTTAGTTTAAGTGTCTTATATTGATAGTTGAAAATGCAAATTTTGTACGATTAAGTTATTAAATATACAAACACACAAAATTATAAAACAAACACACCTAATTATTAATGTTAGTTTGGTGCCACTAGGCCTCAAAATATCGAGTCCGGTACCCATATATATATATATATATATATATATATA
>ML352015.1:0-71796 GCA_005239505.1 Nicotiana paniculata
CCCCCAACGGGTTCTACCAAAACCCTAGATTAAGAACTTAGCTACTCATATTCATAAGAATCACTTGTAAAATCACTTGCATAATTGAACTACGAAATAGTAATTAAAAACTATAAAAATCAATGTTTGCTTCACTGAGTAGTAATCCACAAGTTTTTCTTCACTTCAATGGCTTCTTCTCTTCGAATCCTTCGAATCCCCTTTTGTTTTGGGGTCTATTTATATGTTTAGGACAAATCCTAAACGTGTAGGAGACTTCTATTTCAACCGGGAAATACTTAAAATTTTTAAAACTCAAAATTTAGCCGGAACAAGGGCCTGGCGTTTGGGCCCTGGCTAGGGCAGGCGTTTCAGCTCTAACGCTTGGCTAACGCCTGGCAGGGTCAGGCGTTTGGGCTCTAGCGCCCGGTTATAGCCCGGTGCACTCCTCCTCGCCTCTTGAGCGTATTTTCGATGTATTTGCATCCATTTAGCTCGGTTTCCATCTCCAATTCACCTACACATGAAATAGACTCCATTATGCACATAAAAAATATATTTTTATCATTAACGCACATAAAATGTAAGGCATATAACATGTTAAACCATGAATTCTAGCCTCGCATCAAGATCTTAATTATATAGACCTATTCAGACTCATTAAATGGTTGAAGTAAAACAAACAAATACACTTAATGATTAAGATCTGAATAATTAAGATCCAGACTTTAAAAACAAACGCACTTAATGTATGAGATCTGAATGATTAAGATTCAGACCTCCATTAAGTGCAAACAAATGAGACCTTAAGCAAATCAACTTATAAGCACTTTTCGGCCTCTCTACGCGTTTGGCAAGTTAAAAGTGCTTATAAGCCAAAAATAAGCCACAAGTTGGTCACCCCCAACTTATGATTTTTTTAGCTTATAAACACTTTAAGTTTGACCAAAATTTTTACTGTTGTATCCCTAAAATATTCCTTTTAAAACAAAACTAACTCACATTCCTACGGCAAACCTATTTCTTCACTGCGCACGGATTGATTCAAACCTAAACTCTCTGCCTCTTCAAGTCTGCAATTCTCACTAATATTTGAGGTAAGCAAATTCTTTATTTCTTTGCATATTTGGATTTATATAAACACTAGTGTTCTTCATGATGAATCCTATAAAGTTATGCATTAGGTCTTCAACTATCTTGTTGCAATATTGTGTTCTGATAACTAATATTAACTACTAAAACTGAAGACTCTATTTTGAAATACAAATCTTATTGCAAGATTATAGGAACCCTAGCCTACATATTTAAACCTCTTTTCAGTTCAAACTATGTTTTATACTTCTAATATATCTCTTGTTCATAGTTTTATTTATACGGGTTAATTGGAATTGAAGGTAAAGGGACCTGGTGCTCCAATGACGTTTCCTCGGTAATTATGTGTGCAAGTAGGTCAGTTTCCTATTATAGAATATCAAAGATAAATAAGAAGTTGGAGAACTGTGCCATTCTATAGTTTATCTAGTTATATAAAGTTGCAAAAAGTAGCCACTTTTAGCAGGCAACTCATATGGAAAAGGAAGTGAAGATTTCTTGTTCACAAATATGGGCAGAAAGCATAGTTTTCACAATTTTTAAACTTTTTGAAGGTTTAAAAATTAAGATAAAGTTGTTCATTGCTGCTACCTGCCCCCCTCCCCCTCCCCCTCCCCTTCCCCCAAAAAAAATCAACCCCAATTTCATAAAGAGATAATAATTTTTGGATGGCAATTCGTGATCTAGTTGCCTAAGATATTTACGATAGTTGAATATTTTTGTTTAATCTGGCACAAAGAATACACATTAAGCGTTTGTTTTTCTCTTCAAATAACTTGTCCTATTTAGGTTTATTTGTTTACTAAATTTTTTTTATCAATTTATTAATTATTATTATATAACTTATGTATGCTTATCATAAAAATTATCTTATCTAATCAAAATTATATTTAAAATAAAATGACAAATATAATATTTTGTATTTGAATCAATTTCGAATTTAAAATTTTGAAGAAATTACACCTTTATAAGTGTAAACAATTTAAGGTGATTTAAGTCATTTTAAAAGAAAAAGAGCTTATCAATACTTTTTTATCAAACACCGCAACAACTTATTATCAATTTCAGCACTTGTATCCAAACACGTAACTGCTTATTTATTAAATCAGTTTTAACACTTAAAAAGTGCTTTTCAACACCTCATGCTTATCAGCTACTTCAAATCAGCTAATCCAAACGGGCTCTAATTCAATGAATGCATATCGTGACATATTTAATTAGTTGCCATTCGTGTTTCAAAAGGTGTTTGTCACAAACCAAAACTCAATGATGGCGCCGTAAGCCAAGCTAACGGTGAACTATCAACTTTAATCATTCATTTTATTGATTTTGGAATTCATGAATTTTATTAGATAAGGAATTAAATATATTAAAATCATGAAAACCTACAATGTAAATAGAATAAATAATAAAAGTGTGCCAATATTAAGCAAAAACCACAAACAAATTCTAGAACATCCCAAATTAGGTGCCACAAGTGCATGAACAACTATTAAGAAGCCAATACAACATATGTTTAGAATGTACAATAGACATGATAACATAAAAGAATGTGAGGGAGACTCCATGTCTGCAGATCGTAACAGGAGATGCAGCTCACCGTAAAGTCTCTGCAATAGCTGCTGCGCCTTTGCACCCAAATACCACCAGAAGTATATACATGCACAATAATGCAGAAGGTGAATTATAAGTACGTAAATCAGAGCGTACCCAATAAGTATCTAGCTTAACCCCGGAGAAGTAGTGACGAGGGGTCTACATCGACACTTCTTAGTGGTCCAATAAAAATAAGTGTAGTAAAAAGTAGACAAGTATGAAGCACGATAATTAAATAGTGAAAATAGATATAGGGTCATGATACGATTCTCAACTGAACAATAAACCCAAAGTCCTCAAATATTAGTTACATTATCTAATGGAGTATATAATGGCCACCACTAGATAGATCATCAGACTAAGATTTGATCCTAGGAGAAAATTCATCAGACTAGGTCTTTTGTTTTGTTATTTTAGGAGAAAGATTTATCAGACTAAGATTTGATCCTAGGAGAAAATTCATCAGACTAGGTTTTCTATCTTAGGAGAAAGATTCATCAGACTAAGATTTTGATCCTAGGAGAAAATTCATCAGACTAGGTCTTTTTTTTTGTTATCTTAGGAGAAAGATTCATCGGACTAAGATTTTTATTGGGATGAAAATCCATCTGACTAGGACTTTTTATCCTAGGAGGAAAAATGTGAAGAGCAATGACAACATTTTATGCACACTAGCAAGAGAGATAAAAGGCAATGATTTGAGAAACTTCCCTTTTTCGGCTCTTTTCTTCTTTTTTTTTTGAACCACTTTCGTTGCATTGCTTTTTTCCTGTTTCAAACAAAGAAAATTTTGTCAGTTTTAAAAAGTGGTGGTCGATTTGTGGCCTTGAGACCTGGGCATCTTGGTTTTTGCTCAATCAGCTTGAGTCAGTTTCAAGAGACTTATTTTCTCTGCATCAACCCTGATTGTTTTCACACCCAGTACCATTTGTATTTGTGGCCCAGTCAGACTTATCCCAATAGGAGATCTTTGCTTAGGCGATATTTTCTGTTATCTTGAATGGCTTCTTGACTTTTAGAGCAATTTGATTGTCAGAGGAAATCACCAGTTTTCTTTGCTTGCGCCAAGTAGGCCGACAAGGGTCTTTTGAGGGGGAAGCCCTTGCATGAATCCTCAAGGCATGTTGAGTGTAACAACTGAATATGCTAGCCAAATTTACTTTGTGCAACTGAAAAACTGGTAGCAGATTTTGAAATCTTTTCTTGCTTGTTTTGACAAGGATTGACTCAGAGTGAAGGACACAATGATGCAAAGAACAAGTATTAACAAGAAATGCACATGTCGGAAGGACAGAATGAAGAGTTTTTTTTCTTCTTTTTTTTCTTTTAAGGTAGCTAGCCTTAGTGATCATGACATGCATTTTGGACTTAACGGCCGATCTATCAAACTAATCCAATCTTTCCTTTTACCATTCTTATGACCTTTGAGGTCAGGTTTGTTCGTGCTAATTCTTCACATCAGCTTCACGAATCACTTTCGACTGGTGGTGCCCTGAGGGGTTTTCACCAACAAGCCTCTCTCATTTATTTTCTCTACTTACCATCGCTTTACAGTGCCCATGAGGGTTTTCACTAGTAAGACTCTCTCTTTTTCTTTTTCTTTTTCCTTTTTCTTTTGTGAGCAACTTGACAGTGTTCAATATCGTGTGACAACCGTTGCTCATTGCATGCTTCTCTTGGCATTCTTAAAGGCATATTAGGAGGTCTTTATTTGGAAGGGTTTTTGGATAGGGTTGGAAAGAAAGGTCGGCGTGAAGGCTCAAAGTAGACTCAAAATAAAGGGTTGTAGGCTTACAACTCTTGGAATCGACTCTTTCAAAAGTGAAATAAACTCTTTGCCCCTGTTTCAGATCTTGGGGGATTTTTGGATATTTTTTTTTGTTGAATTCTTATTTGGTTGGACCGAACCGTGTAAGGCTGCCTACGTATCCTTTTTTTTTAAGAATCAGGTCTAACATTAGTTCAAACATCAAACCTAACTATTTTTCATCTTTCTTTCTTTTTTTAATGTTTTTCTTTCTCATTTTTCTTTCTTTCTCTTTTCTTTTCAAAACAAATTACCCAGCTTCTCTTTTTTTTAGGGCATAGATCTCAGACTGTTCTTTTCTTCTCTCTCTCTTTTTACCTGACTTTCTAAGAATTGCCCAGTTTGTACTCTTGGGGAATGGAGCTTTCTTTTCATTTCATTTTTTTTTCTTTTTCACCTTTTTTTTTATTTTCTTTTTTTTTTTTTGACTTTTGACTCTAAACTTGATTCCAAGAGAGGGTGGTCAAATAAAATAACACATGCTAAAAAGGGGTAACAAAAGGATATAAAGTGTTTAGATAGAAGAAAAATGTCCTCCCAGCCTCGTGAACGCCAAAACCTATTATCTTTTTGCGATCATAGAGTTGATGAACATGTCTATATTCTTGGTGTGTTGTGGTCGAAAGACACTTTCCATCCATTAATGCCAAGCTTTCGACCAAACTTCAATTGATTAAACATCCTCAAGCTCGATCTTCACAATGATTTGAAGGTGAATTTTACTCGAACTTAGTTCCAAAGTATCTCAAATCTTTATTCATCCTAAAAAGTGTCTCTTTCTCACTTATCTCACTCAAGACTAAATCAGTTTTTTAAGATCTGACCAAAATTTCCGCATGCATGTCATATCACTAAAACTAGCGAGAAAGGAACTAAGCATGGAATGACACAAAATGACAAATTGTATTTCTTTGAGTGAAGGATGGAAGGGCTTAACAACAAGACAAACAACCTAAAATCCGAGTTACAACCCTAGAATAACCCGGATAATGAAAATAGCAATAAACAGACAGACAAGACTCACACAAACAGAAAAGAGGGTTATAAGGGTTTGACTCAATAAAACAAATAAAATCTTGATCACAACCCTGAAATAGCCCAGATAATAGAAAAAACATCAAAACAAGCTACCATTATTCCTTCCTAGTAAGGAGGGAATGACTTTTCAATTGCTAAGCTTGACATTTAGCCACAAATTTGCTCATCATAATCAACAGAGCTTTCTCCAATTTAAAAATCATAAACTTCAGTCAGCGAGTTCCCGAGAGGATTCTCATACTCCCTGTCACCACGCATCATCCCCACAAAGTGTGCATCATCATGTGTAGGTAAATGATTCTGCGTGATATTGTGGGTGTCACTGTCTATGATCACAATCAGATTTTCCTGAATCATCCTTTTTATTTCTCTTTTCAAATCCCGACAGCTTTCGACATCATGTCCCTGGGCATTGGAATGGTATTCACACCTTTTAGAAGGGTCAAAGCTTCTTGCACGTGGATCCACATGATTTGGAGGAATAGGTGCAATCATGTCATAATGCTTTAATTTCTCAAACAAGCTTGCATAAGACTCTCCTATTGGTGTAAAATTATCTTTCAACCTTTGTTCCCCTCTATATCCCTTGCTTGGATGCGGGTTGTAGGGCACTTGAAAATTTTCTGGAGATTTTGCAGTGCTGATGCTCGCCTTCTGGGGTGACTTGGTAGTTGGACAACGTACTCAGGTGGAGCAAAATAGTATTGTGGATTCTGAGGTGGATAGTAGTGCTCATGGGAATCATCGGAAAACAGACGAGGCTGGTCACACCTTCGAGATGTTCTCCTAGGACCTCTTGTCGACCCTGATNGTAAAATTATCTTTCAACCTTTGTTCCCCTCTATATCCCTTGCTTGGATGCGGGTTGTAGGGCACTTGAAAATTTTCTGGAGATTTTGCAGTGCTGTTGCTCGCCTTCTGGGGTGACTTGGTAGTTGGACAACGTACTCAGGTGGAGCAAAATAGTATTGTGGATTCTGAGGTGGATAGTAGTGCTCATGGGAATCATCGAAAAACAGACGAGGCTGGTCACATCTTCGAGATGTTATTCTAGGACCTCTTGTCGACCCTGATGTCATCATAATTTATTCATCCTTCTCATTTGTGCCGCTAAGATTATCAGATTCAATCTGGACAGCCTGAGTTGCGGCTTTGAGAGCTGCTTGACTTATAATTCTGCCTGTCTTAAGGCCATTCTCTACCATTTCTCCCATTTTGATTGCTTCCGAGAAGGACTTGCCAACTGCGGACATCATGTTGGAAATAATCTGGCTCTTGAGCCTGAAGGAAGACAGTGATTAGCTCGTGGTCATCCATGGGTGGGTTAACTCTAGCCGCTTGCTCTCTTCATTTAATGGCATATTCCCTGAAACATTCAGTTGGTTTCTTCTTCAGGTTTGAATGGGAATCGCGGTCTGGGGCGATGTCGATGTTGTATTGGAACTGTTTGAGAAAGGCCTGAGCCATGTCATCCCAAATACCAGCGAGATGTGTCTTGATCAGTAAACTATTCAGAGGCTACCCCCGTACGGCTTCCCCAAAATAAACCATTAGCAATTTTTCATTTCTTCCTGCACCTCTTAGCTGATTGCAATACCTTTTCAGGTGGGCTATGGGGTCTCCATGTCCATCATACTTTTCAAACTTAGGAACCTTGAAACCAAGTGGCAAACGAACATCGGGGAACATACATAAATCCTTGAAGGCAATACTCTTTTGACCTGCCAGCCCTTGTATGTTTTTCAACTGTCGTTCTAAGCTATTCACTCTTTGGGCCATTTCTTCTGGTGCCATATTTCGGGCAGGCTTCTCAATGTTTGCTGGAAGACCAAATAGGTACGAGTGGTACTCAGGATAATGGTACTGTTCTTGATGGGTAGCAAATTGTGACTCATGAGTTTTCTTCTATACCGCTGTTGGCTGTGGGATAGTGAAGATGGGCATAGCACTAGCGGTTGTCTGATTGGTTGTCAATGGAACACTTTGGGAGCACTCAACAGAAATTCCAGTTGTAGTTGTACAATTGGGATAAGGACAGAACCCAGGTGGATAGGATTGATCAGGCAATGAGACCGGAATGGCAGTAGTTGAGATGGGTGTGAACTCTGGGAAACCATGAGAAGAAAAGGGCGGTCTTGGCCATTGGTCCATGCTTGACACATTTCAGCCATTTTTTGTTTCAGTATTCTATTTTCCTCGACCACAGTGGACTCTTGTTGAACCCTCTGACCCCGAGTCTCACGAGCACTCGTAACAGCTTCATGACAGTTGTCATTGGAATTTTCTCTTGGACCTTGTGAATTGTGTTGTTGCTTACCACAAACCGACCACCTCAAAAGATTTCTTCACAATCCAAAGCGAAAAAACATGTTAGAGGGGACTCAATCAGTTCTTATTACCATTCTTTCTCTTTTTTTTTTTTTTTTTTTTTTTTAATTTTATTTATTTCTCAGATTAATTATGGTTATGATCGCATCCGATGGGGATTGCCTACGTATCATGACGCCGNTAGTTTTTGAATAAACTAACTCTTTTTTCGAATTATGATTTTTTTTGTTTTTAATTTTCAAAAGAAAGACTTATAAAAAAGAAAGAAAATATTTTTGGATTTAGATTTTTTTTTTTTTGAGAATTTTTGAAAAGAGAGACTTCTAAAGAAGAAAGAAAATATATATATCTTTTTGGAATTTCGAAAGAAAAAATTTTCAAAGAAGAAAAAAAATATTTTTGGATTTTTGGACTTTTATTTTATGCGAGAAATACTTCTAAAGAAAAAGAAAATATTTTTGAAGCTTGAATTTTCTTTTCGATTTTCGAAAGAAGAATGAAAATATTTTTGGATTTTTGATTTTTTTTTTTCGAAATTTTTAAAGAAAGACTTCTAAAGAAGAAAGAAAATATTTTTTTTGAATTTGTTATTTTTGTTTTTGAATTTTTGGGAAAAAGACTTCTTAAAAAAAGGTATTTTTTTTTTTTTTGGATATTGGATTTGATTTTTCTTTTTGAATGAAAGACTTAATAAGATGAAAGAAAATATTTTTGGTTTTAAAATTTTTTTATTTGGGATTTTCTAAAGAAAGACTCCTAAAAAGGAATTAAAGAATTTTTCTTTTTGAATTTTTGAAAATAGGGATCTCAAAGAAAGACTTTCCATAGAAGGAAGTAGAGGAATTTTCTTTTTTTTTTTTTGAAAATTGTGAAAATAAAAAGGTAGAAAATATTTTTTGGGATTTTCTTTTTAAAAATTGGGGAAAATAAAAAGGTAGAAAATATTTTTGGGGATTTTATTTTAAATTGGGGAAAAATAAAAAGGTAGAAAATATTTTTTGGGATTTTTTTTTAAAATTGGGGAAATCAAAGAAAGAATTTTCTAAAGAAAGAAGGAAAGGAAAATATTTTTGGATTTTTTTAAAAATTGAGGGCCGGAATCGATGAGGTTTGCCGTATCTCACACCCAGACCCGCGTAGTTCTGCCAGTTTTGACGGAACCGGGGAATATGACTTTTGAGAATATTCATTTATTCCTATCTTTTAGACAGAGTTTCGGGATTTCAAATACATATCTCTCACTCTTTGTTTTTTTGATTTCCTTTTTTTTTTATTTCTTTCCTATTCTAGAAGCCGGTCAACATGCATGCTGAAACAAACAAATTTCAAGTAGCATGTAAGATGCATCGGGATGGCCTTTTATTTTGGGTTCATCTATCCTAGACGGACCCAACCCCTGTGTTGAGTCCCCTAAGTCAATGCACGTGATGCAAATAAGCGTTCCTACTAGGGATCCGATATGAGATTTTGTTATTCTAAGTTTGAATCCTGAGGTTTTGTTCTAGACCAGGCTTACCCGAGCGGACAACTCAAACCGAGGTCGGGGCAACGTACCGGGAATACAAAAGCTTCACCGGCTTTGCAACTTGTCTGAACCTCGTTCTAAAATTTGGATATGACTCTAACAGAAAAGAAGTCACACGAAGTGCACACTTCCTAGATGATTTAGAAGACTCAGAGAGAAGAAGGGTTTCAGCACAGTTTAAATGCATTTCAGACAATATCAAAGCGGTAAAAAGCGGCAATTAGCACATTAGGTTTAAACACGTAAAAATCAGGTAATAATGAAAGCCAAATATAACAGCTATTCTAAGCTCGAATTCTTGAACCCTGAACCAGAGATTCTGGGTTCCAATGCCCAGCAGAGTCGCCAGAGCTGTCACACCTTCCTTTTTTTACCCTCGTGTAAGGGTAATAGGGAGTTTTTCCAATTTAAGTGACATAAATCGAATTTGGGATTATTTACTTAAATTCAGAGTCGCCGCTCGAATTTTATATGGTGTTTCGGGACACCGGTTATTTATTGAAATCCTAAACCGAAGAAATTTTTTGACTCTGTTTAAAAATGTCTGCGAACCAGAAATCCGGGTAAGAAATTCTGTTAACCCGGGAGAAGGTGTTAGGCACTCCCGAATTTCGTGGTTCTAGCATGGTCGCTTAACTATTAATATTTGGCCTAATTATCTAATTATTTACATATTTTAAACCTATTGTGCCTTTTTAACCTTTTAGCCGCTTTTAATATTGAAACAATTATGGAGTTTACTTAAACAAGTCGTGGTGTCACACACTTGTTATTTTGTACACATCGCAAATTACGTCACATGAAACGCATCCGTGATTCACCACGTGTTTATTTTTATTTTTATTATTTGAAGTTGAGGGTCGGGTCACGCTAGCGTACACTCGAAATTTGGAGTTATGTATCTGTGACTATGCCACGGGGACCGTACCCATAGGCACGATAATTTATTTAGTTGCGCCTAATATTTGCCAACCTCGTATGGTCGACCTAAGCATGCTCCTAGCGATTAATATAACAAATGAACTAAAAAAGAAAATTGAATAACAGAATAATTCAATTCGCTCATCTTTTCTTAAAAGTTAATTCCCCAAAACCCACAGTCCTTTCCGCCACATAGGAAACCCCCGATGATTGCAACAAAAACAAACAAATAAACAATCCATTAAATATGCATTCAAACCACTCAATGAAATAAATGTTTTGGTAATTAGAAAGGTCACAAAATGCTAAATTAAATGAAGACAAAGAAAAGGAATTCTTATCATTTCAATATATTTTTCTTAAGAAAACACTTCGTTCCACTAGTACGGAAATTCATATTAGCTTTAGCCTCACAAATTACTATAAACATTAAATCACAAAAGTAAAACAGGGCGTGTAGCAGGAAAAAAAATCAAATTAAATAAACATAAATAGACGAGAAAAAAAAAAAGAACCTGTTAAGCAAGCTTTCCTTAATATATGAGAAATAGAGCTTTTGAAACAACTTCACAAAAGGTGAAAATCTGAACGAAGAAGACAGTGGTGAGGCGAATCGGGGAACCCACGAACTTGGACCTCGAACGACGACCCGATCGGATAAAATTGAATTGACCTCAAGCTTAATCAAATTTCGTGGTTTTGGAATGGTAGCAGAGGAAACATGAAATATATTTTTTTTTGTTTTTTTTTTGAAATTTTGGAAGTTTAATCGAACTTAGAAAAAATAGAAATCTAAGGAACCTAAAGTATCTGTCCAAGATTCATTTCCCCCATCTTTGTGTGCGCATGTCTTTTGAGTTGGAGAACTATATTTTGGAAGTATTTGATCTTTGGAGGTTGGAGGCGGCAAATGGTTTTTCAGTGTGGAGTCCGGCGGCTTCTTTTCCTCTTATGGTGGGAGGAAAATGAGGGGAAAGTGAAGAAAAAGGCAGCATCGCCACTCGCCGGTGATCAGTTCTGACGAGGCAGCGGCTGTTGGTGTTGGCTGGTCGTTGCTGCTTCTAGCAGTGGCTTGACTGGAGAAGAGTGACGATGGAGCAGTGGTGTTTTTGAAGGTGTGAAGAAGAAGAAGGGGTCCCAACGGCTGGTGCTCTTTGGAAGGGGGAGGGTAATTTCTGATCTACTTCATTGTGTGATGAAGATTAAGGGGTCTTCTATGGGGTATATGTTCTAGGGTTCGGTTAATAGGTATTTGGCTAAGGGGAATGAGCTTAGGTCTGAGTTGGGCTTTAAATCTACAAAATTGGGCTAAGTTGCTTTTAAAATACTTATAAGAAAAATATAAAATAACTCTTAATTGATTTTAAATTATTATATTAAAAATAAAACTAAGAATTAAAGTTGAAACTATTTTTTTTTGGTATTTTTAAAGATTATATAAAAATAAAAATCCTAGCAAAATAGTATGACTACAAAATGAAACTATTTTTTATAATTTTAGTTTTTGCGATAAAATAAAGTAAAAAGATCAAAACTAGTTAAAATAATGATATTAGATCTAAACTAAATATTTAAACGCTATACCGTGTAAAATCACGAGGAGGGTCAAAAATTGCATGTCTACATCCAGTAAATCATATAACACATAATAGGCCGGAAGCGTACGGCCGAACGTCGCAAAAATAAATGTGCACTGCCGAGGCTCGAACGGCTCGAACCATAGATGCATCTATTACCTCGCTCGCGAATCGAACATGCGACGCGGTTGACATAATAGTAGGGCTATTCCGCTCACGCATCATACATGTGACGCGGGTGCCGCATACATACATAAAATTATCAATATTTAGGGAGTTAACAGAGATTATACTTTGAAGCAAGAACTTAAGCAATATAATATGGAACATAACTTCCTAATATTCTCATGCCAATTCAAGGATAATAAGCAAATCAAAATTCATTTAGGAACACATGTAAGGCACATATAAGCATGCTTGTGAGTCCTAGAACTACCCATCATAACATAGTAGTAGCTACGCACGGACTCTCATCACTTCGTGCGTGCGTAGCCCCCGCAAATAAGGACATGTAATTATTTATAATCATCTATGGGGACAATTCCCTCTTACAAGGTTAGAAAGGAGACTCACCTTGTGTCGAACCTACTCTCCGGGTCAAGAACGCGCCCGAAAACTCCAAACTCGTCACCCAAGGACTCGAAACTAGCCAAATGTTATACAAATATATCAATTCATGCTCAAAAGTATGAAATTTCCCTATTTAGTTAACCAATTTAGCCTACCTTGCAATATCTCAAAATATACCCCCGGGCCCACGTGCTCGGGTTCCGGAAATTTTCGAAGGAAACACTTACCCATAACCTAAGGATCGTTAATATATAGTTTTTGTATGATTCCATGGAAAAATTCGTGGTAATTTTCCAAATTTTCATAAAACCTAGGTTTTACTCTAACCCATGATTTTGCCACTAATTAGTGTGTTAATCTACATAAAAATTCAAGTATTCAACTTAAATTATAATGGGAATCACTTACCGCTCAGTTTCTAGGTGAAATCTCTTCTTTGAAAGCTCCCAAATCGCCACAAGTGAAGAAAAATGGCTAAAATGGGACTAAGTCCCGTTTAAATCTAACACTGCCCAGCTGCCCCTTGTGTGCGATCGCAACTGGGGCAGTGCAATCGCACAAGTCAACTGCCAGTACCCCTGAAAAAGTCTACTGTGCGATCGCACAAGGAGACTTGCGATCGCGAAGAGTAAATGGGCCAGGCTTGTGCGATCGCGGGGGAGGGAGTGCGAATGCAGAGAAAAAAACTGGGCCAGGCCATAAATCACCCGTGTGCGAATGCAGACAAGCCCATGCGATCGCGTAGGGAATTTTCCCACACCCTGCCAACTCCTTCTATGCGATCGCATCATCGCACCTGCGATCGCACTGAAGGAAACCAGTCAGTGAAAAATCTAGTTTTTGAATTTAACTCCGAGGGGTCCGAAACTCACTCGAGCCCTTCGGGACCCCGTCCAAAGGCACTGGCAGATCTGTATTCATGATGACTCGCTCGAATTTACGGAACGTGAAAAACAACAATGAAACTAAGAATTCGACCCCAAAACCAAATTTAATCAAACTTTGAACTTAAAGTTCTAGAATTCGCTTACAATGCGCCGAACCGACCTATACTGCTCGGAATGACACCAAATTTTTCAAGCAAGTCATAAATGATATAACGGAACTATTCCCAGTCTTGAAATTCCGTTCGGACTTCGATAACACAAAAACACGTTCCAAACCAAATTTCAAACTTAAGGAAACTCTAATTTCGATATTGGGCGCCGAAATGCCCCCGGGTCATCCAAAACCTATTCCGAACATACACCCAAGTCCGAAACCATTATACGAAGCTACCGGAACCGTCGAAACTCGATTCCAAGGTCATTCACTAAAAATATTGATCGAAGTCAAACTTTGGCCTTAAAGACCAACCATAAGGAACCAAGAGTTCCTATACTACTCTAAACTCTTCCGAATTCCGAACCACCCATCCCCGCAAGTCATAAATCATATTAAGCCGCTACAGAAAGTTTCATTTAGGGGAGCGGGGTCCTGAACACAAAACGACCGGTCGGGTCATTACAACAGGAGACTTACCTCACTCCGAAGTTTTATAACCGGCTTCAACGCCTCTCTAAGACCTCAAAACATTGCCCATTAATCCGCAACTAGTCAAAAAACATGCAAACCAATAAGAATAAACTCCAACACTAATAATTAATTAATTTATAACAGTCCCCAACTTTGCTCGAAAAGTCAACAAAGTCAACCGTCGGGCCCACGTGTTTGGATTCCAAAAATATTCGGAAAACAATCTTACCCATAACACCACGAACTAAAATATATAATTTATCCTGAATTATATGTCCAATTTCGTGGTCAAATCAAAAAATACAATTTCTAGGTTTTCTTCATAATCTTCATAAATTTCACAAATTTCCATGTTCAATTCATGTATAGTTCATGTATTTAACACAAAAAGTGTAGAAATTACTTACCTAGTGATGGATGACGAAGAAGCTCCTTCAAAATCGCCCTATGCTCGGCTCCCATGGAAGATTTGAGATAAAATGAGCCAAAATCCATTCTTGCAATCGTATACACTGCCCAGACGATCTTCTTCGCGAACGCGGCGTGTGCCTCGCATTGGCGAAGCACAAACTCCAATGCATTCCAAAACCTCCTTCGCGAACACGAGAGCAGGCATGCGAATGCGATGCCTTACCAGGCCAGACCATCGCGAACGTGACTCGGCTCCCCGAACGCGTAGGCCATGACTCTCAGGCCTAGCTTCTCTTACACGAACGCGATGCCCCTGTCGCAAACACGATTCACCTTAGACCCACACCTTTGCGAGAGCGTCGCCAATGCAATTCACCTCAGACACACACCTTCACGGACACGATTCCTACACCGAGAACCTGAAGAGAAAACCATCCTCCAGCTCAAATCCTTCTTTTCGAACGCGATCACCGTTACGCGTTTGCGACAAAACCAAAAACCATCAATAGCAGTACCAAAACATGGAGAAATGACCCGGAACCCCCACAAAACTCACCTGAGACCCCCAATCCCCTCCAATCATACCAACAAGTCCCAATACCTTATTTAAACTAATCTGAAGGCTCGAAACGCCACGAGTATCATCAAAATTTTAAATCAACGATCAAAATTCTTCTTTTATTATTCAAACATTCCAACTTCGGTGAACGCGTCCAAATCATACATAAACATTCCGAAATGACGCCAAACTTTACGTACAAGTCATAAATCATGATACAAACCTATTTTAAGGCTCGAAATTCCAAACGGACATCGATATCGCCAAAGTCCACTTCATATCAAACTTAGGAATTTCTAAAACTTTCAAAAGGCCAACTTTCCACAGTGAGCGTCGAAATGCTCCCGGGCCATCCGATACTCAACCCGAACATACATCCAAGTTCGAAATCTTCATATGAACCTACTGGAACCTTCAAATTCTGATTCCGAGGTCGTTTAATTAAAAGTCAAACCTTGATCAACTCTTCCAACTTAAAGCTTCCGAATTGAGAATTTTCCTTCCGAATAAACTCCAAACTTCCCGGAATTCAATTCCGACCACACATACAGATCATAAAACATGAAGTGAAGCTACTCAAAGTCTCAAACCGCCAAACTACACGCTAGAGCTCAAAACGACTGATCAGGTAGTTACAGCGTTTTTAGGAGGAGTCCCTAGGCGCGCCGTAATAAAATGTACCAGGGCGATCTAAAATCATGAGACGTAAGCTCTATTACTCTGGACATACACTTAGGCATTCAGAGAGATTTGTTTTTGGCGTAAACTCAAAAAAAATCCAAATTAGAATAAAAATTGCTTGATAAATAATTAATTTAATACCAAAAAAACAAAAATCAACTAATTAGAATCATTTATTCTAAATTTAGGTTTATTCCATTTCCACTGGCGATAATTTAAGAAGTCAATTTCATTTTTGTTTAGCAAACACTGCATTGTTTGAGCTGCAATTTCGGCTCCATTGCATTTGCATCCTTATTGCAGGATTAGTGTTAGTTGGATGAATTGCTAATATAATCTTTCTCTTTGAACCCTCAAACAAACAAAACAAAAATCAAAAGTTGTTTCGAGTAACAAAAATAACAAATCTAAAATTGCTTCGTCATTGTTATACCTTTTTTTGGTTGCTTTGTCATTGCTGACTCCTACATTCCATGCCTTGGGTCCATAGCACAAAATTTCGGACACAAATTGTTGCAAGTGATGGGACCCTCAACTTGTGATGTAGAAATTCGATCACCTAATGTTTGTCTATAAACTCATCAATCTTTCCCCTAATCCATAATAAAAATTCTCTGGTAGATTGGCTACAACGTTAATGATGGAAGGGAAAAAAAGAATAAAAAAAGGAGTTAGTTACCAACAACAGGGAGTTTAAGACTTGTACATACCAGCTGGACTGGGAAAAAATCAATATGGCATGAATAATGGAGTAGATCGAAGAACTAGCAATTTGCATGCTTTTTTGCAAGAAGGATATCCCAAAATACACTAGGAAATGTGATATTTGAAATTTGTCCCTCTTAGGTGGAATAGTGACCACAAGCAATCAAAGGATTTGTGAGGGTGCATATGGGGGTGGGAACCCCACGTAACACATCATAAGGTGTTCTTTTTGTTTTTCAAGTAAAGAAGTGGAAAATTTAATTATCACATAGGTGGTTGTCAAGACACAATCTACTATAAGGAAATTGACATGGGTCGATAAATTTTGAAAAATGCATGTATTGAGTGTGTTTGTGTATTCTTTCTTATTTGAGTTGCGTGAGTTCACACCGTTTTTGAAGTAAAAATAAGTTTATTACGTGTTTCTTATGTGTAGGAACAAACTTGCACGAAAAATGATCAAATAGGAGAAAAATTAGTGAAAGAAAAACTGAAGAGATAAATCAAGGACAACAAAGCAAGGTTCGCTTCGCCAGACCAGGACCGGAACAGAAGAGATCAACTTCTCCAATCTGAATTAGGAGAATCTAAACTCGCCCAACTCAACCCCACTTTATATAAATAGGATAGCTAGCCATTTTTAAGGAGAGAAGACTTCAGGGAGGAAAGAACACGCTTGGACAAAGGAGAAGGATTCAACTTCACATTTTTTTCTCTTTCTTCCTATTTTCCATTATTATGAATTCTAGTGTTGTATTTTTATATATTAGCATGAATAGCTAGTTTCTTATCTAGTTATTTGATGAAATCTTTTGGAGGATGAATTTTTTGTTTTTACATAATTGAGCCTTTGAATTTCTCAACTTGTTTAACTACGCGCTTATTTCAATTGATTGGAGAACTCTCAATTGACTGTGTCTATTTATTATATATTGTTTGGAAAATATACATATTTAGGTAATTTTTGAATAACATCACTCCTAAAATATATGAGGAATCAATACGGAGGGTTTAAAGGTGGGATTGGGAATAACAAAATGTTGGTGCGATCGTAGTGAGCGACGAATTAGTGCCAGCTAGCGTAGTTAGGAAAAATAGCCTAGTAAATTATGGTATTTGCTCGGAAGAGAACTAAGACACTCGAAGTACTTCCGATTGGTAGAGAATACTTAGGCGAATTTATAGGAGACTTAGTGGGGAAGATTCCGACGATTGGGGAAATCATAACCCTAGACCTTTCCAATCTTGTCTTCAACCCTTAATATCTTTATTGATAGTTTTAGTGCTCAAATTTTTTAGTTAATTAGTTAGAAATAAAAATAAAAATCTTTACAACTAGAAAATTATTTGAACTTTTGTTTCTTAGCGATATTGAACAGTTGTAGCTAACATTAGTTTTCTATGGGATTCGACTCCAGACTTATAAATCGGATTATATTTGCAATGCCCGCTAGACTTTTTGGGAGGTATAGTTGGGTGTGATAAAATTTTTGCACCGTTGCTGGGGAAATAAAGTATAGATGTAAGTGTATATATTGCTAGGTTTTAAGTTTGAACTTGTATTTTATTTTCTACTGTTTGATTTTTTTTTAGTTTTACTAGTTGATTTGAGAGATATGACATCTTGGAATTATGAGAGTTTTGATGTTGGTAATTCTACTTTTGATCCTCCTTATGGAGTAAGCCACCTATACAAAAATTATCAAAATATTCCTGAGAGCGAGTTGTGTGCACCAACTCAATCTTATGTGTGGAGTGTACGTGATATGTGTGGTAGTCAAGACGGTCACTTTTATAGTTGTGCTTATATTTCTTATCCTCCCCCAACCTGTATTATGATAGTTCTACTTTTTTTGTGAAGTTAACAGGAACAAAGAACCAAGAGAAGCTGACCAAGGAGATCAAGGATATGTTAAACTGTACATTCAAAGGCAAGAGGCAACTATTAGCAACATGGAGGCTCAAGCAGCACAATTGGTTGACAAATTTAATGCTCAACAAGCTAATACTGTGGATAGTAGCCAAAAAGAGCATGCATTAGATGCAGAAATTGAGGTGCTAATGGAGGAGGTCAGAATAGAACACCAACAATCTATCCAATTAGAATTTGAGGATGTTGATATTGTAGAAAAGATACTAGAGTCAACCAAGGACATTGAGGATACATATTTAGTTGACTCTAGTGTCATTGGTGTTGAGGATGTTGACAATCCAAAATTCATGTATTTGAGCGCATTGGTCCTCACTCCAAGCATTTTTTCACATTATGTTTGGATGATGACATGGAATTAGAGTCATCCCATCTAATTGAGAAGTCAAGGAATGAGGAACAAGGTGCCTACATTCTGGAATTCTTCTTGTGTCGCGACCCAATTTCCCTCCGTTGGGTATCGTGATGGCACCTAGTCTTAAGGACTAGGTAAGCCTAATAATCATGGAATAACGAAAATAATAAAAACATCTAATAAATTATGAAATGAAATACTCTATACAAATTGTAATTTCCCCAAAACCGGTAGTACAAGTCATAAGTTCTACAAAGTGTTTGCTAGAAAACTTCTAAATACAACTGTCCAGAATAAGGATAAACAGTGAAAAATAAAAAATAGAAGGTGACTCCGAAGCCTGAGAACGCAGCAACTGGTTTACCTTGAGTCTCCACTCAGCAATCCACGCGGCTAGCTAATGATCAACCGGTTGCGAAATACCTGGATTTGCACAAAAAATTGCAGAAGTGTAGTATGAGTACACCATAGCGGTACCCACAGGTATCAAGACTAACCTCAGTGTAGTAGTGACGAGGAGCAATCAAGTAGACTAAACAACCTGAGCGATTATAAGTATAGGAACAACAAAGTATAATATCCATATAAAGACTACGCGGTATGGATAACAACAATACAGTAATTGCAATAAGAAAGGAAGACAATATGTATCAGCGGAATTATCCAAATAATGACACAGGAGAAAGAACGGAAAACAAATCAGAAATTCAAAGAATCACAGATATAGAAAGGACAAGTGATAACTCAACAACACCGACCATTTTCACATTAGGTTTAGTCAATAAACTCCACGAGGTACCGAACCTTGGGCTAATCAAAACTCACGGGTCCCAATATCCGAACCCTAACTTTTGGAATCCTATTTCCTCATCTCAGCTAATAACTGCACGGACGACTCACGTGCAAAATAGAATCATTCGCACATACAAGGCAAGTAAACCCAGGTATCTATACTCAGCAATCACAAGGAAATCCCTTAATCCGATGAGAGTGCTTAACTACGTGTATTCTTGTGCAAGTGTCCTAACATAGTTCAAACCAGCTAGTAAGCAGAAGAAAAGGAACATACAACACGTAGAATGTTTCCTCACAACTTTCACAAGGTAAACTCACATAGATAAGTGTAACACTACACAATTATCAACAATAGAATGCCTCCAGGCCAATACAAGTCATCCAAGCAACCCCTGACACAGGCCACCTTGTCTTTCCACGTGTGCAATAGTAAAGTAAATTGCCGCCTTGTCTCGCCACACGTGCATAATCATGTTCCCACCTTGTATCGCTACATGCGCCACCCACCCATCCACCCATACACACACATACACACATATATATATATACTTGTCCCGCTGCATGTGCAAATATCAATAGTAACCACAGCACGGCAGAAACCTCGTGCAACCCCATATCAATAACCGCACGGCAGAAACCTCGTGCATCACCACAACAAGTACAACAACAACAATGGCAATAATACAAGGTACGATAAATACATCAACTCAAGAACCTTCGATCAAAAGAAAGGTAAATCTAGTTCACAAAGAATAACCACAATAAAGAATACTAGGCATAGTAAGAACAACTCAACAAGGAAGGAAATAACAAGTAACAGTAGTACCCCAATGTACAGTTCAAGAACAAGAAACTAACAAGAATCCAATAATTCCAAATAAGGGCAAGTCCACTAAGGCATAGAACCTCTAAGCTTCTTTTAAGGTTGGACAATTACGGGAAATATACAGCCAATTCAACTAAAGGTAGGCAGAAAGAAGATCACCATAACCTCAATTAAGGGAGAACATTTGCAAAAATAGATAACTACGACTTCAAATCGGGATAAACAGTTAGGGGGAAAGTAACATCGCAATAGAAGAGGTAACAATCTTAATTAAGGCATATATGAATCAAATATCAACAAGAGTGGATCATGAAGCAATTAATTCTAATGAAGCAGGTAAAGGTGAAACTAGTAATTCAGGAACGTAATTATACAAGTACAACTACATATGCAATGAATACAAGAACCTAAGAACCCTAAAAGGCCAATTTCCACAACATAAGTCCGAGCACGTACTCGTCACCTCACGTACACGGACTACAATCAACATAGAAGACTCAAATCCTAAGGGATAGTTCCCCCACATAAGGTTAGGCAAGATACTTACCTCGAAGAAGACAAACCGGTACTCTAAAATGAACTTCTCGGGTGAAATGACCTCTGGACGGCTCAAATCTAACCAAAATAACTACAAAGCACAAATAAAACTCATAAGGAACTATTCCGGATCATAAAGTCTCAATCTTCATCAAAATCTAAAAATCGACCCAAAAGTCGACCCCTGAGCCCGCACCTCGGAACCCGACAATTTTTACAAAACCCGATCATCCATTCTGATACGAGTTCAACCATACTAAAATTGTCAAATTCCGATACTATTTCGCCCCTCAAATCACGAATTTTCTTTTTGAAAACTTTCTTAAAAAACCAACATTTTACTCAACTCAAAACACAAATTAAATGATAAAAATGAAGATAAAATCATGGAATATATTAAATACTAGGTGAAGAACACTTACCCAATCGATTTGCTTGAAAATTTCACAAAGAATCGCTCAAAACCGAGCTCTACAAGTCAAAATTTGATGAAAATGGCCAAACTCTCGATTTGGAAAACTTATATTCTACCCAAGCCTGAGAGCATCACAAACGGGGAGAAAGGGTCGCATTCGCGAAGAAGAAAAATTAAGGCTGCCGGGAAGTGCTTCGTGAACGCGAAAACACACTCACGAATGCGATGAAGAAAAGGATAGGAACCTACACGAATGCAAAGGGGAACACGCGAATGCGAAGAGTAACGACCACCATGGCTCAGGGCCTAGTTTCTACACGAGCTCGGAAGGGAGGATGCAAATGCGCAGAAGGAAAAATTCAAACCTTCGCGAATGCGAGAGGTTGAATGCAAACGCGAAGAGGAATTATGAGGGGGGTCAGCAGATACTACGTGAACGCGAAAGGAACTTCGCGATCGCGAAGAAGAACATTAGACACCAGAAACAACAGTTCAAAAATAGGGAAAAAATGACCCCTAGCCCACCCGGAACACACCCGAGGCCCCCAGTACCCCGTCTAAAAACACAAAAAAGTTCTATAACCTAACATGGACTCGCTCGGAGTCTCAAATCATATCGAACAACGCCGAAAATACAAATCGCACGACGAATTGAACCATGAACTTCCAAATCTTCCAACTTCAAAAACTAGTGCCGAAACCAATCAAACCTACCCGAAATGACGTCAAATTTTGTAGGGAAGTCCCAAATGACATAACGAAGCTGTTCTAACTTTCTGAATCGCATTCTGACCTCAATATCACCAAATTCAACCATTGGTCAAACCTTTCCACTTTCCAAACTTCAACTTTCGCCAAAATGCTCCAAATTACCCTACAGACCTCCAAACCCAAATCCGGACGCACGCCTAAGTTCAAAATCACCACACGAAGGTGTTCAAGACCTTATTCCACTGAACAGATCTTAAATCCTCAAAACGACCAGCTGGGTCGTTACATTCTCCCCCTCTTAAATAAACGTTCATCCTCAAACGTGCCAAGAATCGCCTCGAACTCTTCAAATCACTGAATGTACACCTCCAACATACACCGCGGGTGATCCCATGTCACCCCAATCCACATAAGCCTGATGACACTATCTCAAATATAATTTAGCCTTTCTACCAACACCGATAAGCCTTAGAGTCAAAAGTCTCACCTTTTATTCATTTACAAGGGACCCGATTCTAAATCCATACCCGGTATCAGCCTCAACTCCCTGCAATAACTCATGCCTACCCTCACAAGGTGCGACCACACAACATAACACCCCGCACATAGGCCCACAAATAACAGTGCCGCTCATAATAGCTGCCCGTAAGCAAGACCAACACCGACAATTAGCCTCATATCCGATAGGAACCCGTTCCAAACCTCCACAATACCGACGATGATGCAAGAACCACGAAGACCTCCTAACTATGCACCCGAATCAACAAGTCACAACTAACACCACCAGGCACACCCCGCAAGCTAAAACTCAAGAAGCACATAACGAAAATGACTAAATATGAAAAGAGAAACACGCAAAGGCAAATATCAAACTAGACTGACAGGCACAACTCTCTATCAGTACCATGCTATGAATTAGTTTAAATAGGAAAATCAAGTACATGAAAAACAATAAGGATCTCCTCCTGGTATAACTCTCCATCACGACACACACGCCGACTCAAACATATCAAATCTCATGAAATTGCGAGGGTCTAACCCTCAACTCTAAATCATAGGTCAAAAATACATCATACCAATTGAAATATTCCACTAACTCAATCCTACCAATAAAATCACAATCCTTACTGAACTCCCACCCCGGTAGAGTACCAAATCACAAATTGTAACCAAGAATACTCAGAAATCACACTAAAACCTACCACAAGGATCAACATGGACTCACTTATAGTCTCATCACTCTCAACAATAAATAAAACAATGATAGACACGGGCTACCACTCATAGAATCTCCCAACTGAGGCAAACACGTAAACATAGAGCAAATCATGAAACTCACCCATAAATGAAACAACAAATAAGGGAACTCGTCCCGATAAGTAGAACCGAAATGAACTACGAATGGTACCTCTCTAATAAATCAAAAACATACCTATATGACATCATCTGGCACAACGGCCTCCAGCCTACATTATGAAACACATCAATGGGTTGGGACTCTAGGTGCCCCCTATTCGCCTGAATACCCCACTGTGACACATCTTCCCGGAGTCTGGGGAAATCTCTAACCATGTGGCTGGTATCTCCACACTCAAATCAACCTCTCTACTGGCGTGGCTATGGAAACTGTGTTGTATGAGTACCCTGATACCCATGAACACCTGAAACACTGTGCGAAGCCAGAAGTGAAAACTGAACTAGCTGACCTACTAAACCTCCACCATATGCCTCCGAAATAAGGACTAGTAGATCTTTATGGACTACGGGCCTCCTCGCCTCCCTGTCCTCTCTCTCCTGGCCTCGCCTGTCCTCTCTCTCATAGCCCCGCCTGTCCTCTTTCTCCTGATCCCACATGCCCTCTACTTGGCGAGCGATCCCTACCACCTGCTAAAATGAAACATCCAATTCTAACTCCCGAGCCATGCTGACCGAATATCATGCCTGAGCCCCTTAATGGACATACTGACATGCTTTCTAACTATAGCGACCAAAGTAGGTGCATGTCTGGCCAACTCACTAAATGTGACGGCATACTCTGATACTGACATAGTGCCCTGGCGCACCTGCTCAAACTCCACGCGCCATGCATCTCGAAGGGACTGAGGTACAAACTCTCTCAGGAACATCTCTGAAAACTGAACTCATGTGAGTGATGGTGACTCGGTCAGACTACCCAACTCATATTCCCGCCACCACTGATAAGCCGCTCCCTTGAGATGAAATGTAATAGTGCGAAGAATGCGGTGACACTCCTCCATGAAACCCTGGGCACCATCTGTCGCCAATCAACTGAATGTAGGAGGGTGGTACTTCTTGTACCTCTCAAATCTAAGTTGTTTTTCCTTAGATGTTTCTGCCCTAACCATAGGCTAAACTAGGACCACCCATGACACTTGGAACCTGACAAACATAATCTCGATTCTCTAGAGTGTGGGCGGCGATAGTCTGAGCTCCTCCCCTGGTCTGTGAAGTAGCTGGTGCAACCGGAATTAGCCTCTCCTGAGCCAATGTACCAAACATACTCAGGAACTATGCTAAGGTTTCCTGAAGTCCGGGGGTAATAGCAGGAGCCTCCGGTACCTGCCCCTTAACTATAACTACTGGCGGCTCCTCAACTGCTGCTCTGGTAGGTTCCCTAGCTATGGCACATGCTCCTCTTCGGCCTCTGCCTCTGGCCCTAGCGACATATGCTCTTGGGGTCACGTCATCAGGAACTGCAGCTCGTGTCCTCACCATCTGTGAGAGAATGGAACAATAAAAGTTCAAACTTTGGGATCAATTAACTCGCACGATATGAATGAAGGAAGTGAAATTTTCCTAATAGTTTTGTTGCCTCTCGAAGATAAGTACAGACGTCTCCGTACCGATCTGCAAGACTCTAATAACTCGCTTATGACTCGTAGCACCTATGAACCTAGAGCTCTGATACCAACTGTCACGACCCAATTTCCCTCCGTTGAGTATTGTGATGGCACCTAGTTTTAAGGACTAGGTAAGCCTCATAATCATGGAATAAAGAAAATAATAAAAACATCTAATAAATTCTAAAATGAAATACTCTATAAGAATTACCATTTCCCCAAAACTGGTAGTACAAGTCATAAGTTCTATAGAGTGGTTGCTAGAAAACTTCTAAATACAACTATCCAGAATAAGGATAAACAATGCAAAATGAAAATTAGAAGGTGACTCCGAAGCCTGCGAATGCAGCATCAGGTTTACCTTGAGTCTCCACACAGCAATCCGCGGGTCTAGCTAATGATCAACCAACTGCGAAATACCTGGATCTGCAAAAAAATATGCGGAAGTGTAGTATGAGTTCACTAGAGCGGTACCCAGAAAGTATCAATACTAACCTCAGTGGAGTAGTGACGAGGAACAGTGAAGAAACCTACTGGACTAAACAACCTGAGCGAGTATAAGTATAGGAACAATAGAGTATAATATCTACATGAAGACTATGCGGTATGGCTAACAACAATACAGTAATTACAATAAGAAAGGAAGACAATATGTATAAGCGGAATTATCCAAATAATGACACAGGAGAAAGAACGAAAAAAATCAGAAATCCGAAGAATCACAGATACAGAAAGGACAAGTGATAAATCAACAACAGCGACCGTTTCCACATTAGGTTTAGTCAATAAACTCCACGAGGTACCGAACCTCGGGGTAATCACAACTCACAGGTCCCAATATTTGAACCCTAACTTTTGGCATCCTATGTCCTCATCTCAGCTAATAACTGCATGGACGACTCACGTGCCAAATAGAATCATTCGCACATACAAGGCAAGTAAACCCGGGTGTGTATACTCCGCAATCACAAGGAAGTCCCTTAATCCGATGAGAGTGCTTAACTACGTGTATGCTTGTGCATGTGTCCTAACATAGTTCAAACCAGCTAGTAAGTAGAAGAAAATGAACGGACAACACATAGAATGTTTCCTCACAACTTTCACAAGGTAAATCTCACACAGATAAGTGTAATACTACACAAGTATCAACAACCGAATGCCCCCAGGCCAACACAAGTCATCACAAGCAACCCCTGACACATTTCACCTTGTCTCGCCATGTCTGCAATAGTAAAGTAAATGCCCACCTTGTCTCGCCACACGTGCATAATTATGTTCCCACCTTGTCTCACCTCATGCGCCACACACACACACACACACACACACATATATATATATATCCCGCCTAGTCACGCCGCATGTACAAATATCAATAGTAACCACAGCACGACAGAAACCTCATGCAATCCCATATCAATAAACGCACGATAGAAACCTCGTGCATCACCACAACAAGTACAACAACAACAATGGAAATAATACAAGGTACGGTAAATACATCAACTCAAGAACCTTTTATCATAAGAAAGGTAAAGCTAGTTCACAAGGAATAACTATAATAAAGAATACTGGGCATAATAAGAACAACTCAACAAGGAAGAAAATAACATGTAACAGTAGTACCCCAATGTGCTGTTCAACAACAAGAAACTAACACGAATCCAACAATTCCAAATAAGGGAAAGTCCACTAAGGCATAGAACCTCTAAGACAATTACGGGAAACATACAGTCAGTTCAACTAAAGGTAGGCAGCGAGAAGATCACCATAACCTCAATTAAGGGAGAACATTTACAAAAAGGGATAAATACGACTTCAAATAGAGATAAGCAGTTAGGGGGAAAGTAACATGGCTATAGAAGAGGTAACAATCTTAATTAAGGCATATACGAATCAAATATCAACAATAGTGGATCATGTAGCAATTAATTCTAATTAAGCAGGTAAAGGTGAAACTAGTAATTCAAGAACGTAATTATACAAGTACAACTACATATTCAATGAATACAAAAATCTAGGAACCCTAAAAGGCCAATTTCCACAACATAAGTCTGAGCACGTACTCGTCACCTCACGTACACGGACTAAAATCAACATAGAAGACTCAAATCCTAAGGGGTAGTTTCCCCACACAAGGTTAGACAAGATAATTACCTTGAAGAAGACAAATCGGTACTCTAAAATGAACTTCTAGGGTGAAATGACCTCCGTACGGCTCAAATCTAACCAAAATAACTACAAATCACAAATAAAACTCATAAGGAACTATTCCGGATCATAAAGTCTCAATCTTTATCAAAATCTAAAAATCAACCCAAAAGTTGAAACCGAGCCCGCACCTCGGAACCCGACAAATTTTACAAAACCCGAACACCCATTCTGATACGAGTTCAACCATACTAAAATTATCAAATTCCGATACCATTTCGTCTCTCAAATCACGATTTTTTGTTTTGAAAACTTTCTTCAAAAACCAACATTTTTCTCAACTCAAAAAACAAATTAAATGATAAAAATTAAGATAAAATCATGGAATATATTATATACTAGGTGAATAACACTTACCCAATCGATTTGCTTGAAAATTCCACAAAGAATTGCTCAAAATCGAGCTCTACAAGAGCATCGCGAATGCGGAGAAAGGGTCGCGTTCGTGAAGAAGAAAATTAAGGCTTCCAGGAAGTGCTTCACGAACGCGAAGACACGATCGCGAACGAGATGAAGAAAAGTACAAGACCTACACGAACGCGTACGGGAACATGCGAACGTGAAGAGTAACGACCACTTGGGCCCAGGGCCTGGTTTCTACTATTCGAATGCAGAAGGGAGGACGCGAATGCGAAGCAGGAAAAATGCAAACCTTCACGAACGCAAGAGGATGAATGCGAATGCGAATTCAAAGAGGAATTACAAGGTGAGTCAAAAAACACTATGCGAACGCAAAAGTAACTTCGCGATCTCAAAGAAGAACATCAGACACTAGAACCAGCAATTCAAAAATAGGGCAAAAATGACCCGTATCCCACTCGGAACACACCCGAGCCGGGACCCCATCTAAACACACAAACAAGTTCTATAACCTATCACGGATTCACTCGAGGTCTCAAATCACATCAAATAATTTCAAAAATACAAATCGCACCACGAATCGAACCATGAACTTCCAAATCTTCCAACTTCGAAAACTCATGGCGAAACCAATCAAACCAATCCGAAATGACATCAAATTTTGCAAGCAAGTCTCAAATTACATAACGGAGCTGTTCCAACTTTTAGAATCACATTCCGACCCCGATATCACCAAAGACAACCATTGGTTAAACCTTTCCACTTTCCAAACTTCAACTTTCGCCAAAATGTTCCAAATCACCCTACGGACCTCCAAATCTAAATCCGGACGCACCCCTAAGTCCAAAATCACCACACGAAGCTATTCAAGTCCTTATGCCACCAAACGAATCCTCAAAACAACCGGCCGGGTCGTTACATCTTACCAGAAAGTCAGGATTATATACCTCATGTAAAGGCTAAGTAGTGCAGAATACTATAGTATTTTCTTTGGGTAGTTAGATTTTGTTTCACCACCCCTATAACATAACCGAAAGCGTGAAGCAAAACTTGGGTTTTAATTTATAAGCTCGAGGTGGAGGCAAAAAGTGTTATGCGTCGTACCACAACGTTAAATCAAACGCTTGTAGGGAGGCAACCCAGCTTTATTGGTTTTTATTTTTATTTTTTTAATTTTTTTGTATTATTTTTATAGTGTCATTTTTTATTTCTAGGAGAATGGGATGTAAAGCTATTGGAATAAAGCAAAATCAAGTGAGATTGTTAGAACTAAGAGTGGGTTGCCCGCATAAAGAACCAAGTTTGGGAGAAGTTTGAGTAACCCATGAGCAGCTAATACTTCTGCCTTTGGCCTTCCAGAGAGTTGTTTTTAATCTCTTGTATTTATGGGTGTGCATTAGGTAAAATGCACAATTTTAAGTGTGGAGTGAAGAGACTGTTTGGGCGATTTTCTATGCTATTTTAGTTGTGTTATTTTATGTGTGTTAAAAAAATCAAATATAAAAAGTAATTAGGTAGAAATAACCCCCCTTGATTTTTCTTATGTCCAAGGTCCTTTCCAAAGGATAACTCTTTGAACCGGGTAGTAGTTTTTTTTAGTTAAATGTTTTCAATATTTTTAAAAAGAATTTGGACTTTTCCCGACGATGGACTTCTTAGACAATTTTCTTGAGGGAATAAAAGTCTAAAGAAAAACACAAAAAGTTGTTTCTTCTTCTTTTTGAACTGATAATTAAATGGGAAGAACTTGAGTATCGATGCTTTTTGACATGTTTTATATCGGGGCTTAGAGCTAAAGTATTTGTGTTGAGCACTTTCTTCGTGATTCTTGTGATTATGTGCCTTAAGAATATATGTGACTTTATTTTGCCTCTTGGGCTCATCTTTTGGATGTTCTCATGTACTTATTATGTGGTTGGATTTTATGATATCTGTGCTAGTTTCTGTAACTTGAGAGTCGAGTCTGAGCCGTCCTGAGTAACCCATGTGTATTGTCTGAGGTGAGATATTTAGTTGTACTCTGTGCCATCCTTAGCTAGTCTAGAACTTGCCCCGTGTGTGAATCAAAGCAAAACGAAGTATTGTAAGTTTGAGAATTAATATATTAGCCCATTTGCCTACCAATGTCAATATTATCCGTAGTCACCCCTTTTGAGCCTGTAGAACTTTCTTTGGAAACCACATTACAAGCTGAATCCACTTTGTTTTTAATCAAATCTTGTTGAATCATTACCTCCGAAAGCACTTAAGTAGCTAGAAGAGTAAAGAAAGAGGTTGGGTAGCTTTTGAGTAGAACCATAGAAAGGCCGACAAGGTGCGCGTGTGTTTCAAATAAAAAAATAGGGTACTAGCCAAAAATACCAAATTAAGGAAACTGTGAAAAAAAGAAAAAAATGAATAAAACCTCCTGTATATTTGTCTAATGTTAGTAAGTATCTATACGTTGATGTGCTTAATGAATAAGGGCCTAAATATGTATGGTTTCATGGAAAGACATTGAAGCGGTCATGAAAAGAAAGTGCTTAGAAGTGAAATGTAGCGTATTAAAGTGTTTAGGAGGGTTATTCACTACTTTCTCAAATATATCCTACTCGTCATTTTGTCTACATTACAACCTATAAATTTTTACTTGATCCTAGACTTTGCGAGCTTAAATTAGTAGAGACTTACACTACAGGCAAGCTTATGGTGCAAACTTGGGTGGCATAAGAGTTTCTTTATGAGATTTCTTTCGATTTGAGAGTCCTTAAAATATACTTGAACTTATATTTAAGTGAGTGGACTACTTTCTCATGTGGTTTGTTGTTGAGGGAACATGATTTGGAAAGGATTGGTAGAGACCTTGATTTTTGAGTTGGCACAAGGAGTGATTCATAGTATGGAATGCATTGGAGTCAAGTTTTGAGGCGAGGATGATAGAAAGAGTCACATGAATATTTTAAATAATCTTGGCATGAGTTTAAAACTGGAGTAAAGGTATGAAGAGTGCATAATCTAGGTTCTAAGCATTGATAAAACCATTGTCATTGTTTTAATGCTTGAGTATATTTTGAATATGTTTCTTGCTGCTTAATTTTAAGTTGCTCGAGGACGAGAAAGAGTTTAAGTGGGGGGTGGTGATAAGGTGTGAAAAATGCATGTTTTGAGTGTGCTTCGATATTATTTCTTGTATGAGTTGCAGACGTTCACACCACTTTTGAAGTGAAAATAAGCTCATTACATGTTTCTTATGTGTAGGAACGAACTTGTGCGGAAAAAGATCAAATAGGAGAAAAATTGGTGAAAGAAAAGCTGAAGAGAGAAGTCTGGGACAACGAAGCGAGGTTTGCTTTGCCATATTGTCACGACACAAACCGATGGGATACGTCCAATTGGATGAACTCATTCCTTTTGTAACTATCATGGTACAACATGACCACAACTCATAATGTACAACTATAAGTGGGCAAACACTGTATCAACGAACCATCGTACTTAACACATGAATACATATGGGCCGTCAAGGTCTCTGGCATACTGTATATAATGAACATGTGTCTACAAATCCTCTGAGAGTATTTGGCATCAAATAATGGCGGGGATAGGGACCCGGCCTACCCATAAGTCTGTATCAAAACTCTGACACGATGACTTATAGATTCAGCTACACTCCGAATGAATTGGAGTCTTACCTATCCTTCGCTGAATGCTAACCTCATATACTATGAGGGATCGTCAAACTGATTATTTATACCTGTAGGCATGAATGCAGTGTCCACAATAAAAGGACGTCAGTACGAATAATCTACCGAGTATGTAAGGAATGCAAATTAGTATATAAGGGATATGAAAGAAACATGGAGTAAAGGAATCAACCTGTAAGTCTGGATAGCTCTGTAAATCATTTAGTATTTATAATGTCATGCATATGCGTATAAATTTCATATGGCATAGGTATATGCGTACATAACATCATCAAGCCTCTAAGGGCATCCCATCATATTATCTCGGCAGCTGTAGGCGAAATCATCAACGTATACCAGCTGATCAGGTGGTGGTGCGTATATAACACTATAACATTTACCCATACCCCATATACATATAATCTACGCATATATAATGTCATCTGGTCATGGGTCAATGCACATGTATAAAAGAATGCATGTATAATGAAGCAAGTCAATAAGATCTCTTGGAATGTCATAAAGTCATTGTGCCTTTGATTAATATCATGAAATAAACTTATCAACTTACGTATTTTTTGAGACCCATGAACATATGATAGAATAATAGGACACATGGGGAATCAAGAACATAGGCACCCCTAGTGTTTCTATGAATAGAGGCATTTATGAAAGTTGTGCATTTGCTCGTTTCATTTGTATCGTATGGATCATGACAAAAGTAAATAAGAGATAGACTTAACACACCTGGGCCGATTCTATTGATAATCTCTCTAACACACTTTAATCGCAAAAAAAACACGTAACAGTGAGATCGAAGTAGGGAAAAATCCGTATGATATTCTTGAGAAACATTATACCGGGCTCCCTTAGAATTGTAAGTCACATTGCTATTACATTGTTGGGGTTTATAACTTTTAGTGAAGCTCTCATCCATATCCCTTTAATGAATTAGGGAGGTTGATTTTTATCCTAGTGAGTGGGCCCCACTGTAGGTGATTACTTAGCCAACAAAGTCCCAAATAAGCCACCTAGACCCTAGCCAAAGAGTCACCATTTGGCTTGATTAAAATTTCACTTGATGCCACGTTGGAAGGACCTTTAGGCTTATCCACAATTTCCTAATTAGCTTGATAATCTCCCACTAAACTAATAATTAACCAATTACTCACATAATTAAGAGTTATCTCAAATTACTTAAAATACTAATCACTTTTAACACACTTTATATACCTTACTATCATGGTCATGTGGTATAGTACTAGTTCATAGATACGTGGTATTATAGCTTGGACTGTATTTTATCTTAAAATTTCAAACTTCGACGAAACTCATTTTCTTCGATTCACTTACCCTTTCACCTTCACGAATGTACTTATCACTTGTTTGAAATATCATAATACTTATAACCTCAAAAATAATCTCGTTCTTGAACTTATGTCAATTATCTTACGACAAATCCAACGTACAATACTAGGGGGTGTAAAATCATTCCTCCTTTGGAACATTCGTCCTCGAATGTTGACTGGTGCGCTTATTGGTCTCATAACTGGATAGCTCTTACGATTAGTTTTAACACTGTCCTTTCCATCTAGGCAACTGTTTTGTGAATAAATCCAAAGGCCATGACTTTCCCCTCTTTAGGCCTCTTTCTCACTCTGCGACCTGTGGTCGGAATTCTTTCAATCTGGTAACTGTTGCTACCTTTTGTCATGCAGCCTGCACGACTCTGTCCTTGTACCTGTGCCTATGCTATCTTCTCTCCTTTTCCTCTAGCTTTTAGCTAATCGCTAGGCCTCACTTTGTGAACATATGCAGTATTATGTCTAGTTGTCCCTCTAGGCATCTATAAGTGTACTAAAATTCTTCGCTCGGTACTTTGTTGAACTTATGAATATTGCTACATCTTATTTCATAGACCCGGTTATCTATCCATATGACTTTACTGCATCTAGGTAGGTCATACTATACCATAACTCTTACTTTGGTTTATTATTATCGAGGTCTGCTACCCAGCTCCAGCTTACTCTCTCGCTTCTTATCCTATATGTACATATCTAAGTCCTTCAATGCTTCCTTATTACTGTTCACCTAAAGAATGGAATCCTTATCTCCTCTCATATGTTGGAACCATATCCATCTATCGTTGATTCACCTTAATGTTTATCCATAATTTACCACTGATAACTTGAAACCTCTTACGTAATGCATTGTCACTAGGGCTTACGTCTCATCGAAGAACATCTGAAGTGATTAACCATATTTCATAGCATCTTAACGTGATTCATCTTATGGGGGGGGGGGTATTTGAATCCCGTGCAATTCATGAAATCGCTTTTCTTTAGATCATTACTCAATCAAATACCTAAACGCCATCCTCTTATCTATCACAATTACACCCTTATTCTACTACTGGGGAAACATTCTGTCTCTTCTCAATGCTCCTAGTCTTAGACTCCTCTGAGTTTATTCGTGCTATACTGAGCTTTCTATAACTTAGAGAAACCATCAGCTCTCTTGTTTTCATGGGCTTAATCCCGAGGACTTATCCATTATCGTCACCTTCTCACCCGCCTTTATTTATCCTTACTCATGTCTTCCTAAAACCTTGTTGCTCTACCATACTTTAGCTTGCGACCTACACATATCCATTTATACTACTCGCAACCTTCCTTCAACTTGCTTGCACAATCGATTTCCTTATGTTATTCTGGAACATCAAGCGAGACATCACATCGTCTCAAGATCTTCTTTACTCTTTTAAATAGACCTCTCTATACTTAGAAACCATAGGCTGAAAGATATGCCACTAATGACATCGCTCTCATTCCTGGATTCTGAATCCCAGCGCTTCTAGACCTCTATCTGAAGTATGGATTATTCACAACCTTTTGCACCTGAGTATCTCGTACGTTGTTCACCTTTACCTTACTTACCTTAAAATATCGCATTGTATCTTCTATAACTTTCATAACCCCCTTTCCATATAGGTATAATTCACATCCACAACTTGAAGCTCTACTATAATACTTGCATCTCTGGTGCATACACAATGCGGTGGGAGCTTCATACTGACTTCTTATGAGGCCGGTACTCTTTTAACTCACTTTATCTTAGTTCCCACGCATGCCCGAATTTTTCGTGCAACTCATATGATCTTGAATATTACCTTTGGTTTCACTTCCCGCTTATCAGCCACGATAGGTGCCACTTTCTTATGAAGTGCATACAACGTTGTAGTGAGACTGCTGTTATGGAGTGCATCTCGTACGCTGTTCACCTTTACCTTACTTACCTTAAAATCTCGCATTGCATATTCTATATCTTTCATAAACCCCTTTCCACATAGGTATAATTCACATCCACAACTTGAAGCTCTACTATAATACTTGCACCTCTGGTGCATACACAATGCGGTGGGAGCTTCATACTGACTTCTATGAGGCTGGTACTCTTTTAACTCACTTTATCTTAGTTCCCATGCATGCCCGTATTTTTTGTGCAACTCATATGATCTTAAATATTACCTTTGGTTTCACTTCCCGCTCATCAGCCACGATAGGTGCCACTTTCTTATGGAGTGCATACAATGTTGTAGTGAGACTGCTGTTATGGAGTGCATCTCGTACGTTGTTCACCTTTACCTTACTTACCTTAAAATCTCGCATTCTATCTTCGATATCTTTCATAACCCACTTTCCACATAGGTATAATTGATATCCACAACTTGAAGCTCTACTATAATACTTGCATCTCTGGTGCATACACAATGCGGTGGGAGATTCATACTGGCTTCTTATGAGGCTGGTACTCTTTTAACTCACTTTGTCTTAGTTCCCACGCATGCCCGAATTTTTTGTGCAACTCATATGATCTTGAATATTACCTTTGGTTTTACTTCCCACTCATCAACCACGATAGGTGCCACTTTCTTATGGAGTGCATACATTGTTGTAGTGAGACTGCTGTTACAAGACCATTTCTGCTTCAAGTTACTATGCTTAGGTTGAAGCCTTCTTCCTTATTACCTGTTACACTCCATATTTCCATACGTGTGAGTACATTGTAAGTCATTTGTTTTAAGCTCAGAAATGAGATAGTCTTTGAAAGTATATAAAGTAAGTTAATAATGTTACCGTGGAGGTTACATATCTTTAAGATCATGGATAACAAGTACCAAGAGGGTTGAAAGGGTTAGAAGCTAAACAAATTGAAGAAAATAAGTTTCGTCGAATATCGACAAGTTGTGAATGTTATACCATGTACTTTTGGAGTGATACTAGGGTTCTTAACTTGATAAAGAGGTTATGTTATGAGTTATTTAGGCTTATTATAGTCGTGTGTTATGTTCTAAAGTCAAGCGAGTTTTGGAACAAAAGTTGGCAAAGGTCATCACAAGTTACATTCATAAATATGCTGAAAATTAGGTCAAATGTAGCGGAGATTTTCTACCAATATGCTTGGAAATACGGGATGATCTACATATAAAATTGAAGATCTAGGAGTCTAGTTTCCAACGTATTAAACCTTTTATTGATACAATCTCGAAGTATAGAGATATTCACATTTCCGCGAGACTGCACCAAGCAACTCTCTATGGGACCCACATAGGCGATTTAAGACATATAGATATATATAAGATGCCTCAACCCCGTTTTTAGTCATTATTTTTCAGTATATTCAGAACTTAGAACCCTAAAAAAACTCTCTAAAGTTTCTCCCATGATGCAAGACCCAAACAAAGGGTAATCAACACAAATCAAGTGTTGGGAACCCCGTCGCGCTAGTAAGTTTCTTGTTCTTGTTGTTGTTGCTGTTGATTTTTGGGTGGTTCCAGCTCCTGTGGGAGGTTGTTTTAAGTGGTTTATGTTCTGTAAAATACTCTCCCATGGGTTTCATATCAATCGTAGTTTATTTCAAGTCTTGCAAATGGATTACACCATATTTCAACATCACAAGTTAGTTCTAGTGAAGAACAACACCTCTTTGAGGTTGTGTTGTCATTGAGGATAGTTGTGGGTTGTGTTTGGCTGAAATTTGAAGTTGTTGCTACTGGCTAAGGTGAGTATAACAGTCTACTAATTTTTCTTAAGCTTGATTGTATGTTGGTTAAGTTGTTTGAATTATAAACTACAAAATACTCTTGGATTAGCTTAAATAGTGTTGTATTACCATTGAGGGCTGTTGTAAGCTAAATATAACTTGGGTTTTGACATGAAGTTACTGTAGGAGATATTTTTATTGTGTTCTTCATGTGCTTAATTTTATCTTGACATTGATTAAGTTAAATAGATGGACTAGACATGAATTAGTGAATAAAGTTGCTAATTGAGAATAATTGGAGTTGTGGATTGTTTTTATTGTTATGAATATATGTTATAAGGCTGGAATCATTGATGAATGAATTAATTATCATGTTAATTATAATATTAAGTTAAAGTAAGAAGTTTATAAGGGGTGATATGGGGTATGCAAATTCCAATTGGAGCTCGCCGCTCGTCGTGAAATAGTTGTGACTTGTTGTTTTATGGTGTCTTGTTTTTGATAATTATGTATTGTTGGATTTATCTCGTCATTGTTGTTGGTATATGGTATTGTAGGAGGCTCTTTTTACATGGGAGATTCTTCCCAATTTTACATAAACGGGCTACTAGCTTAAGTTGCGCACTTAGCCTTTACTCAACATTGATTTTGAATCTCCTTATGCTATGATAGATTGAGTTGAGTTGTTTGAAGAATTTATTGGAAGGTATTAAGGACTCAATGGAGTTAAGTTATGTTAAGGTACTTCCTTCTTTCTTTTGTCATGATCTAAAGTGAAACAAACGTACACAATACGCTATTTCATAACGAATCTACTCCGAGCAACTAAGGTTGTCCATGTTGTTCTTTTCTTATAAAGTTATCCTAAGAAAGTATGTATGATCCTTGAATCCTAGTTAATTTAATATTGATGGTATGATGTCCATAATGTTAATCGAAGGTGCAATGACCTTACGTCCCTCCGAAAGGTTTAGAACGTGATTCCATGAGTCCAACATGCATCATATATGTATCTACTTTACTCTACCAAGCCGCGCTATAGTCGTCCGGGTATGGAACCTATTGTGCAACCACTGATCAGTTGGGTTTGTCGAGCTCCACCAAGCCGGGTACGATTCTACCGAGCCTTATGATGACTGGGTATGTTTTTACCGAGTCCTCTTCGAGGCCGGGTACGATATTATGATGATGATGCCCACAAAGACGTATGTTTTTAAAAGATTATGTATATATATGTATCACTCATTTCATGTCACTATATCTCAAAGACACTCAGATGCTACATGTTGTATCTCCTATATCTCTCTTTACATTACTGTTCTTATTTATGCTTTTCTGCCTTACATAACCAGTACTTTATTTGTAATGACGTCCCTTTTTCCTGGGGACACTGCATTTTATGCCTGTAGGTCCCGATATACAGGTTGACAGTCGTCCTAGTAGGCTATCAGCTCAGCGAAAAGTGTTGGTGCACTCCAGTTTCTCTGGAGTTGCCTATTTGTTCAATATGATTTGGACATGTATTGATTGGTATGGCGGGGCCCTGTCCCGACCTTTATGATGTTTATGTACTCTTAGAGGCTTGTAGATAGATGTCAGGGATATGGATACTTGTATGGCCTTGTTGGCCTATGTTTTGAGTTTACAAATGATCATGTCAGCCTTATAAAACCGTATGTCACATGTATAAGTTTCTATATCATGTTAGGTCGTCCTATGTCTATCATTCCCTAATGTTTTATTCTGGTTATTTCATGATGACCCTTTTGGATCATTTACCCATGATAATACAATAAGAAAGATATGTTAAGTTAGTACTCAGTTGAGTAAAGTACCGGGTGCCCATTGCAGCCCTCCAGTTTGGGTCGTGACATTACCTTAGATAGTCTTTCGTTGTAGTACTTGGGGGACACCCTCTGACTCTTGTAAAGTTGCGAGCTTATTAAATCGTTTACCAGACGTAATTTTTTTAATGTACTTCCTCGCCTATAATTATTCTTAGTTACTTACCTCCACACTCATGTGCTCGTAAGGTTGCTTCTGAACTTAAATTTTGACTGTTTCCCAGTGGCACTCTCTTTTATTTCCGTAACACTTATACAACGCCTTTAACTACCCCAAATCCTATATGAATATTTCTCAAGGATCACGATGTCATATCTGCGAGACTGAGTTCCCCATGTTGGGGTTCACTACGTTTATCTTGCATGATCTGTTGATGTATGTGTAACCTCTTGTCTAGCCATAACTAGACTCTTCCTAAATCAAGTACTAACTGCTCGTTAGTCCATTCTCATATATGTATCTGTGTAATCTCTCTTGGGTTATTTCCTTTGTCTTAACTTACCTTTTGCACTGGCTTCTTATTTATCAATAACATCCCCGGGCCAGATCCTTACTTCCTCTCCTTGACGTCTGCTTGCACAATGTTTTGGAATAATAGCATATCTATATGATTTGAATAAGTGCAATCTCATCCTTTTTTTCATTTTTATCGCATTCTCCCTTTACCATTCCATAATTACTAGAAACACTTAACTTTGACTTAATGCCACATCACACCATATTCCCCCCTTTAGGGGAGTACTAAGATCTAGTGCTACGACGATCAACCTATATGTGTTTTACCTCTTCATCTTTGGCATCTTTTCACATCATCGAATACCCTTACTCGCCTTGCGGTAATCCTTTTGTACCAAGGATAACAAAATTCCTTACCCACGAGGGTGACACTTAGTGTAACTGGCACACATATTTCCCTTAAGCTTAACATTACTCACATTTCTTGCTTTAGGGAAGCGTCTTCCTGAACGACCTTTAAAGGGTATTCTTCTGTCATCCATTCTATTATCGCCGGAATGCAATCTCTAAATTCTCATGATTCCGACTATTATCAAATCACTCATTCCCTAATTCATGTTCCATTTTATCTCATTCTCCAGCTCATACTGATTTCTATTACTCTGGCGTCTAATTTTTCCTTCTGGAAATAACATTTGAGTCACCAACTCACTTCTTGAAATAAGGGTATGACTTTTAGCATATACTCTTTTATTGTCTCAAGGCCTGTCACGTCTTGTCTTTTCCTTCACTTGACTATAGACTCTGTCATCCTGTCATATTTTGATTTACCGTTATCACTCATTTATCACATATTACTTATAATGCTTCATGTTCTCTCTTCTTATTGTCCTGTTAATATATCTCTATATCACTTTATCCTGAAAATTTCAACAAAAAATTCTTTCACTTTTAGCCCCCCTTGCTTCATCTCACTGGCTCTTCAGGTTGCCTAACATTTTATTTTTTTCTAAGGACGGGAGTCATACTAATGTAAATATTTATCCCTTATAGGATTCTACTGCCTATCTTCTGAAATTTCTAACCCTTCTAGTATTCATATCTGACTATACAATTCTAGAGTGCACCATCTGGGAGTCTCACAAGGAGATCTATTAGCATATTTGTAATATCCTTCGGAAACGTCAGCTAATGCTAACAATCCATCCACCATTTTGGGTTACTCTAATTCCAGCTGGATCCTGATATCCAATCCTTCTCTTAAACAATATATGTTAGATCCAATAGGGCATAACTGAGATGGTTGTGACCAATTGTACATACCTCTGTTACAGTTGAAGGTAACTCAAAATGCTTATATTTCTCGTCCTGAATTGTAATACTGATAATCTTCATTAACTAGGTACTTATACCCTTTGCTTCTTTTACTTGTTGAAACTTGTATCTACCTTCATATTTTCTTATTCCTTTTTACCATATGGGTGGATAGATATTCATGTATTAGGACTCCTTATTAAGAAGCTTACACATTTTAGTACACACATGATCTGCTGAAGACCTCACATTTACTCATCATAAATATCATGCAAAATCGAGTACCTCTGACTCAACTCTTCCACAACCACATGCAATCTCTTACGAACTGTTTTTCTGGATATAGGTATCATTATATTATGAATAAAATAGAGTTTAGGAGTTTGAATTCTTAGAGCTGAGATTTACCACGCGATCTAGAGAAATAATAAAGAGTGACAATCCTAAATGCCCTGTAGCCTCCTGCTTATAAGTATGGTGCACAATACACCCACAAACAAGACTCTACTAGATGCAACTTGTAGACTCCCTAGGACAGAACTACTCACATACAAACGGCTAGGTTGAGGATGAATGCACTTAAATGTGAGAAAGGAAATTTTGGACAAATAAAAAATGAGCTGCTTTGTTACTCGACGTGCCCGCTTCACAAACTTACTTTCCGTCCTACTGGCTTGAGCCGCTAGACATATGTAAGTAGACCCGAGCCATGAAGAATTTTGGTCATATTCAAGTATGTAAATAAAGAACACGGTGTATAAGAGAAGTCCCGAAATTATTTTAGACTTAAAAGTGGGACGATGATGGTTGAAAATAATATTCTTGGGTGTGTAGAGTTTACGAATTAGTGTTATACCATATGATGACGATAATTTGTGTGGGAGATGTGTTAAATATTATTATTATTCAAGTAATGTAGGGACAAGGAATTAATTATCAATACTTTCAGGGTAGGGAGTGTGTCTGATTACAAATAGAGATTAGTCTTATGTTCACGTGGGACCTACTTAAAGGAATAGATGATGATTCATAATGTGCCAGTTCCTAACATGAAAATGGTACATAAACACTAAGTGACTAATATGTATTAGAGGGTGACATCTAGAAAATGAGGCTGGACCCCAACATCCACTAACTACAACTATTACATTCACTTTTTGGTGGATACACTGATGTGTTGAAATATATATGTATATCTATCACAAGCAACATTTTATCAAGTATGGAGAAAATACATATTTTGCTTCTTCTCAACATAGATTAGAAATAAGCCCCCTTGAGAATTTGAGCTGCAACATGTGGAGGTAGATATTTCCCATGCACTGAATCAAAACGTGAAGAACAACATAGATGTTATACCCACAACTGTTTCCTCTGGATGATAGAAATTTGGAGATTTCTTCGTAATAAAGTAAGGTGGAAGAAGACTAGTTTTGGCATACAAGATTGAGGAGATTGTTCACGTATACAAGTAGGAAGTTGACATTAAAGGTATGTTAAGGCTATCCCTTCTTTCCTTTTGGCATGATCCATATGATACAACGAAACGAGCAATCACGCAACTTTCACAGATGACTCTATTCTTAGAAGCAAGTAAGGTTGCCTATGTTCTTGATTCCCCATGTATCCTATTATTATATCATCTGTTCATAGGTCTAAGAAAATATATAAGTTGATAAAGTTTATTTTATGATATTTATCGAAGGCATAATGATTTTATGACATTCCGAGAGATCTTATTGACTTATTTCTCATGCATTGCATTCATTTATACATGTGCATTACCCATGACTAGATGACGTTATATACACATATATTATATCTATATGGGGTATGGGGAAAGTTTATGGCGTTATATACGTATCATCACCTGATCAGCTGGTATACGTTGATGATTTCGCCCATAGAGGCCGAGATATGATGGGATGCCCTCAGAGGCTTGATGATGTTATGTAATCATATACCTATGCATGGTATGCCATTTACACGCATATGCATGACATTATAAATGTTTCACGATTCACAGAGATATGCAGACTTACATTTTGAGTTCTTTACATCATGTTCCTTTTATGCCTTACATACTCGGTACTTTATTTGTACTGACGTCCCTTTTGCCTGGGGACGCTGCGTTTCATGCCCGCAGGTCCCGATAGACAGGCTGAGAGTCCTTCTAGTAGGCTATCAACTTAGTGGAAGGTGTTTGTGCTCTCCACTTGCTCCGGAGTTGCCTATTTGGTCAGTATAAATAGAGCGACAAGTTTTTAGGAAGACAGGAGTAAGGATAAGAAAAGGCTAGTGTGAATGTGACGAGAATGGATAGTCTTCGGGATTAATCCCATGAAAACAAGAGAACTGATGGTTTATCTAAGTTATAGAAAGCTTAGTATAACACGAATAAACTCAGAGGAGTCTGAGACTAGGAGCATTTAGAAGAGATGGAATGTTTCCCTGGTAGTAGAATAAGAGTGTAATAGTGATAGATAAGAGGATCACGTTTAGGCATTTGATTGAGTAATGATCTAAAGAAAAGCAATTTTATGAATTGCACGAGACTAGAATACCCCCATAAGATGAATCACGTTGGGATGCTATGAAATATGGTTATTGAAGTATAATATCATCCCTAGGTGGTTCAGGAAAATCACTTCAAATGTTCCCCGATGAGACGTGAGCCCTAGTGACAATGTATTACGTAAGAGCTTTCAATTTTTCGGTGGTAGATTATAGATCACTTTGAGGTGAATCAGCAATGGATGGATAAAAGTTACAAAGTATGAGATCAGATTGATCCGTCATTCTTAAGATGAACAGTAAAGAGGAAGCATTAAATGACTTAGATTTAAACATATAGGATAAGCAACGAGAGAGTAACCTGGAGTTAGGTAGCAGACCTCGGTAATAATAAACTGAAGTAAGTGTTATGATATAACATGACCTACCTAGTTTTAGTAAATCCATAAGTATAGATAATCGAGGCTATGAAACAAGATATATCAATAGTCGTAAGAACAACAAAGTACCGAGCGAAGAACTTCAGTACACCTATAGATGCCCGGAGGGACAACTTGTCTTAATACTGCATATGTTCACAAAGTGAGGCCTAGCGATTGGCTAAAAGCTGGAGGAAAAGGAGAGAAGATAGCATAGACACAGATACAAGGACAGATTCGTGCAGGATGCATGATAGAAGGTAGCAACAATTATAATATTGGAAGAATTCCGACCACATGTCGTGGTGTGAGAAAGAAGACTAAAGGGGGGAATGCCCTAGCCTTTGAATTTATTCACAGAACAATTGCCTAAATAACAAGGACAATATTAAAGTATTCGCAGTAGCTATAGGTTATGATATTGATAAGCACATCAGTAAACTTTTGAGGACGAATGTTTCTAAAAGGGGAAAGAAGTTACATCCCGTACTTTTGTACGTTGGATTTGTCGTAAGTTAATTGACATAAGTTCAAGAACAAGACTATTTTTGAGCTTATAAGTATTTATGCTATTTATAACCAGTTATAAGTAAAGGCGTGAAAGTGAGAGGGTTAACGAGTTGAATAAAATGAGGCTGGTCGAAGTTTGACATTTTGGGATAAAATATGGTCCAAGCCATAATACCCCATATTTATGGACTACTGCTAACCCACATGACTATGATAGTAAGGAAATATGAATTATATTAGTATTTAAGTGAATTGAGATCAAGGAATTAATAATGTGTATAGTTGGCTAAATGGGAAATTATAGTGGAAGACAAATTAAATTGAATTATGAAATAATTGGTGTAGTGGATAACATATCACATGTCACATGGTGGCAGCAACATTAGTGACTAATCTACACCCATAAGTGGTGGTGACACTATTAAACTCAATGTCTCAAGAGAGAAGCTAAGGAGGACATGTGTAAATAGAAAAAGGTTACAATTATGTCTCTTGTTTCACTTGATTTGAGAATGAAATTGAAGAATAGCTAGGTTCAACATGGTGTACCAGCAAGGAACGTTAATTTGAGATGATTTTCAGCAACATGAGCTCAAAATTTTATGAAAGCTAAGCGTAATCATTCTCAAAGACAATATACGGGTTTTGCGCACCACCTCGATCTCGCTGTTCCGTTTTGGCGCGTTGGTTAATCTGGGCTTTCTTTAATGTGAAGTAAGGTGGAATAAGAGTATTTCATGGAAAATAAGGTATGAATTTTCTTCTCCTTGGTATATTTAAATTCGTCTAGATCATGGCTAATTGTGGGACGAGAATTTTGGAATTAATAGCGGAAAATCGTATTTTGACGTTATTGTTGTATTGGCTATTTGGTAATTTTTTAAGTTTTATTGTGGCGGAAAATTGTTGGAGTAACTTGAGTACACAGTTGGTGTAGTCATTGATATGTGTATTAAAGGAAAGAAAATATTAGAGAAGTGTGGTTGATAATCGTAGCCGATCTTTCTGCTCGTTGTATCATCGTTTGGGTTGTAAAACTTGTTATAGGAATTGCTAGTTGTGTTGTTGTATTAACTTTCCTATGGACAGCTTGATAATGATAAGAACATGGGAAATAATATCCATTTCATTGTAGGATAGGCTATATTCCGTTATGCGATTAAGAGAATTGTTCATATGGTTGATAATGATATTATTCTTGTTATCGTATAGATCGTGAAGCAGATTCGAGTGTAGCTCTTGAGCCAGTGGGTTAAGACTAGGTATGTTAAGGCTATATCTTCTTTCCTTTTGACATGATCCATATGATACAATTCAAACGGGCAAATGCACAACTTTCAAAAATGACTCTATTCATAGAAGTGCTAGGGTGTCTATGTTCTTGATTTTCCTTGTGTCTTATTATTATTATTATATCTTCTGTTCATGGGTCTCAGAAAAATACGTAGTTGATAAAGTTTATCCAAAAGGCATATTGATCTTATAAACTTACTTCTTATGCATTTCATTCACTTATACATGTACATTGACCCATGAATAGATGACGTTATATTCCCGTATATTATATGTATATGGGATATAGGAAAATGTTACAACATTATATACGCATCATCACCTGATCAACTGGTATACGTTGATGATTTCGCCCATAGTGGCCGAGATGATATGATGGGATACCCTCAGATGCTTGATGATGTTATGTACGCATATACCTATGCATCATATGACATTTAAACGCATATGCATGAAATTATAAATACTAAATGATTCATAGAGCTATTCAGACTTCCATGTTTCTCTCATGTCTTTTAATTACTGATTTTCATTCGTTACATACTCGGTACACTGTTTATACTGACGTCCCTTTTGCCTGGGGATGTTATGTTTCATGCCCGCAGGTCCTGATACACAGGTTGAAAGTCCTCCTAGTAGGCTATCATCTCAGCGGAAGGTGTTGGTGCACTCCACTAGCTTTGGAGTTACCTATTTGGTCAGTATGCTTTTAACATGTATTGATCGGTATAGCGGGGCCCTGTCCCGACCTTTATGACGTTTATTTACTCTTAGAATCTTGTAGACATATGTCATGTATATGGATACTTGTATGGCTCTGTCGGCCTATGTTTTGAGTTTACAAATGATCGTGTCGGCCTTATAGGCCCGTATGTCACATGTATAAGTTTCTATATCAGGTTAGGTCGTTCTATGTCGAGTATTCCCTCATGTTTTATTCTAGCTATCTCATGACACCCTTTCCGAATCATTTACCTATGATAGTATGACATGAAAAATACGTTACGTTGATACTCGATTGAGTAAGGTACCGGGTTCCCGTCGCGGCCCATCGGTTTTGGGTCGTGACACATATCGGGACCGGAGAAGAAGAAATCATCTTCTCCAATCCGAATTAGGAGAAGCCAAACTCGTCAAACTCAACCCTACTTCATATAAATATTATAGTTAGCCACTCTTTTAAAGGCGAGAAGACTTTGTGGAGGCAAGAACACACTTGGAGAAAGGAGAATGATTCAACTTCACATTTTTCCTCTTTCTTCCTATTTTCCACTGTTATGAATTTTAGTGTTGTAGTTTTGCATACTAGCATGAATATCTAAGTTCTTATCTAGGGTTTTGATAGAATCTTTTGAAAAATGAATTCTTGTTACGTTTTTAGATAATTGAGCCTTTGAATTTCTCTACTTGTTTAACTATGTGCTTATTTCAGTTGATTGAAGACTCTCAATTGACTGTACCTATTTATTATGCATTGCTTGGAAAAGGATACATATTTAGGTAGTTTATGAACAATATCTATCACGACCCAAAGCCCACTATAGGCCATGATGGCGCCCAATGTCGCCATTAGGCAAGCCAACAAAGAACTGTCAAATTATTTATTCACTTTATTACATTTGAAATCATAAGTGCTATTAAGTAAAGAATTTAATATATTTAAAAGCAGGAATACATAAAATATTAGTAAGATATAAAATAAAAAGGTGACGATATTAATGCAAAATCATTGACAACTACTAGAATATTCCCAAAATCCATTATCACAAGTGCATGAGTGATAAGTGGAGATTTTGACTACTTAGTAGCACTTTTTTACTTTCATTTTAGTCTAAAAGCGTTTAATTGAATTCCTGAAAACTTATTAAATATGCTTAATTGCAGGAGTAATTAGAAAATGAGCCACTAAGATGAAATCCGACTCAAGAAGGCGTGATCTGAACTCAAGGACGAAATCAGGCATAGAAGTTCAAAGTGCGAACCGCAGATTTTCATATGCGGCCGCAGATCCTGAAGGAAGACTCATCAGAGCCCAAGTGCAAGGTGCGGCCGCATAAGCTAAGAAATATCATAAGTTCATAAAGTTCTAAATTCAAGTCTAAAAGAAGTGCGGTCCGCAAAAGAGCCTTGTGCGGTCTGCAGAAGAGCCTTGTGCGGCCGCACCCAAAAATGTGCGAACCGTAGAATATGAGAGATGTGGATGCAATTCAAAATTGTGCGGCTGCAGATTAAACTCCTGTCAAGGCTGAAGCCAAGTTCGGCCGCACATGGAATTGTGCGGCTGCAGAACCTTCGAAAAGGGTAATTTTGTCCGAAAATTCCAACACTGTATAAATAGAATAATTTCATTTTTAGGTTAAATTTTGTACCGTTTGACATTAGAAACCGTTTTATTTGTCTCTTTTAGTTATTTTAACTATTTTGAGATTTTTAAATATTAGTTTTAATATTTCAATCATTAACATGGGTTTAATACGAGTAGCTAGATTTTCACTAGGGTTATGACCCGACCCTAGTGTGTAAACTTACTGGGTGTTTGCTTTATTGCTTGTTTATGGTTGGGTGTTGATTATCTATCCATGTTCTTGCTTGTAATTGAGGATTTAATGGTTGCAAACATTATTTTATGCCTAAATTGACTTGATCTCTTTTTGAGAAAGAGAGACTTAATCTAGGAAAACTTGGCTAGCAAGGAATTGGGTCAATCGAGAGATTGATAAACCTAATTAAAGGGTTGCATATAGATATAGTAAAACCCAACTTGAGCTTATTATCAACTTTTTTGTGCAATACCCATTTGGACTTGAGAAAGTCAAATTGGGCAAAATCACCCTCTGACCGAGAGGTATTGAGTGGGTAATCGAGTGTTGATACATATAATCCACCCCGACCATGAAAACAAGCTTTAAGGCTTACAAGAAATTAAGTGAACACCTAGGTGAATGTCATAGCCCTAGGCCTTTTTACTATTTGGAAAACAATCTAAAACAATTTGCTAGTTTTAATCCTTAGTTAACATCCGTAGATTAAAATAGATTTGAAACAAACCAAATTTTATGGAAGTGTAGTCCGAGATAATTCAGGCTCATTCACCCAAATATATACTCCTAGTCCCATTCATAGCTCCCTGTGGATAATCGACCCCGACTTCTTGTGGGTACTATTATTGCTCCGACCATTTCATAACCTCAAATAGAGGTGTGACTTGGACAAGATCAATCTAGGATGTACAATAATAATACAACATATGTCTGGAATGCAAAATAGACAGGATAACATAAATAAACAATATGAAGACTCTGTGTGCTGGGGATAGTATCACAGGATGCATCTCACCTTAAAAGTCCCTTCAATAGTTTCACTCTTGTTCCCAAATGACCAACAAAGATATTCTTGAACAATAAGTGCAGAAATGTAGCATGAGTAAGTAAATCAACACGTACATAGTAAGTATCTAGCTTAACCTTGGAAAATTAGTGATGAGGGATCGACATTGCACTTACTAGTGGTGCAATAAATTAATATAATAAATAATAAACAGATACGAAAACACAACAGTAATAATCAGGTAAGAACTGAAATTAACATAATCCTCCAACCTGATGAAAATATAAATTTCTCAATCTCATGTAAGATCTCAACAAATAGAAGAAATGAATATCTCATGTAACTGCCAAATCCTAATCAAAGAGGAATCTCATGAATATTCGTACTCTTAGCAGTATTACACACGAGATATGTCAAGGTCGTACGACCCAATGCAAAATAGTGTGTACACTGCCGAGGGTCGACCGACGCGAACCATAGATGCATCTCAATATATTGTTAAGCGTTCAGCCCGATCCACAGGAATGGAAGAAACTTATCGAATTACATGTCACATGTTTGCAAAACAAAAATAGGAATATAAAATAAGCATAATTGTTACCTGCAAACAGATATTCCGCCAAACATATCAGGGTTTCTAGGCTCGACCTAGCATGATCTCTAATCTAATTACATTTATAGGTTTAGGAAATAAAACTAACAAGCTGAGTTCAAGTAATACAATTATCGAATGACATAAACCTAAGTCTACCCAGACATAAGCGTGATTTTAGCTACGTATAGTCTCTCGTCGCCTCGTGCGTACGTAGCCCCCACAACAAGCAGTACATACAAATATATCATCTATGGGGTAATTTCCCCTCTCATAAGGTTAGTCAAGAGATTTAACTTGCTCCGAATTCCTATAATCAGCTACAACACCACTTCAACTCCTCAAATCAAGCCCAAACAGTCCAAAACTAGTCAAACAATGCGCAAACCGATCAAAATGCACTCCGATACTCATAATTTAACAATTTGTAACAATTTCAACCTTCGCTCGAAAATTTATCAATGTCAACCACGAACTGTAACGACCTGACCGGTCATTTTGAGCTCTAGCGCGTCGTTTAGCGGTTTGAGGTCATGAGCAGCTTCATTTCAGGTATTATGACTTGTAGGTGTGGTCGGAATTGATTTCTGAAAAGTTTAGAGTTGATTTGGAAAGAAAATTCTCATTTCAGAAGCCTTAAGTTGGAAGAGTCAACTAAGATTGAAATTTTGAGTAAACGACCTCCGAATCAGGATTTGAAGGTTCCAGCAAGTTCGTATGATGATTTCGGACTTGGGCGTATGTCCGAATCAGGTTTTGGGTAACATGGGAGCGTTTCAGCGTATAATGTGGAAGTCAGCATTTTTGAAGGAATTTCCTAAGTTTGGATTGAAGCGCATTTTAGTGATGTTGACGTACGTTTGGGATTACGAGTCTGGGAATAGCTTCGTATAGTGATTCTGGAGTTGGGAGTGCGATCATAAGTGAATTTGGATGTCCGTAGGTCATTTTGAAGTCATTTGGCTAAAGATAGAAATTTTAAGGTTTTTGAGAAATCCGACCGGAAATGTAAGTTTTGATATCCGAAAGTTGGAGCAGGTTCGTAATGTCGAATATGACTTGTGTACAAAACTTGGGGTCAATCAGACGTGATTTGATAGGTTTCGCATCAGATGTGAAAGTTGGAAATTTCTAAGTTCAGAAAGTTGGGATTTGGGTGCGATTCGTGGTTTCGATGTGGTTTGATGTGATTTGAGGCCTCGAGCAAGTCCACATTATGTTTTGGAACAGGTTGGTATAACTGGACGGGGTCCCGGGGGCCTCGGGTGGATTCCGGGTGGTTAACAGATCAAGTTGAGAGTTTGAAGAAGGCTGGAAATTTTCTGTCATCTGGTGTGACCGCACCTACGAGGATTTGGCTGCAGATGCGGCTATGGCACTACATGTGAGAAGGATTTATGGTCCGGCTGGGAGCGCAACGCAGGTGCGATGGTATTTCTGCACCTGCGAGGTCGCAGATGCGGGTGATGGAGCGTAGGTGCGAAGTTGGCTCGAGCTAAGGAAAACCGCAGGTGCGGAGGTTTGGTCGCACCTGTGGAATCGCAGGTGCAAGTGTTGGACCGCAGGTGCGGAAAATGGCATGGGCAGAATATTTTAAAACCGAGAAATTGTGGCCATTTCTTCATTTTTCTCTTGGTTTGGACGATCTCGGGAGGCTTCAAAGAGAGGATTTCTCATGCAATGTCAAGGTAAGTAACTTCTTCATGTTTCTAAGTTAAATACAAGATTATATGCATGGATTAGACATGGAAATTGATTGGAAATTTGGAGAATCTTAAAGAAACCTAGAAAATGGTAAATTGGATTTTTAGCCACGAATTTTAGCATGGAATGTAGAGTAAATCATATAATTGAACTAGTAAAGCTATGGGTAGAATTTATCTTCGAGAAGTTTCGGATTCAGGGCACGTGGGCCCGAGGGCATTTTGGTCATTTCACTAAGCGGGGTTGGGAAATTATATAATTTGGAATTGTTGCAAATATTGGAGTATATTTTCATTGGGTTGTCGTTGTTTGGATAGTTTTGGGGCGTTGTGCGTCCGTTGGAGTCGTCGGAAGGGCTTGGAAGCCGGTTATGGAATTTCGGAGCGAGGTAAGTCTCCTTTCTAACTTTGTGAGAGGGAATTGTCCCCCTAGATGAATTAATTAAGTATGTGCAATTATCTTCGGGGGCTACGTACGTACGAGGTGACGAGAGTCCGTGCGTAGCTACTATTATGCCATGTCCGGGTAGTCTAGGACCCACTAGCATGCTTTACGTGTTGTACCTGTAATCCTGCCTGTAATACTAAACCGCTAATATAATCGATATCGTAAGTGAATATCTAAAGAAGACTAGAGTTTATTTTCTTAATCATCTAGAAAGAGAATTGATTCCTCCATGGATAATTATATACCTGGTAGGGTTATATTATGGAATATCATTAAACTTAGAAAATGAGTTTCAAAACAAAGATTTAAAAGCCATATTACATGTTCCTTTAAGAAGAATTTTACCACTTAGCTGAGAAAAACTGCTTTCTTGATAAAAATACAGATTTATTATGTGGATATGTGTACATATGAGCACCTGCGTCGGAGGTATGATTCGCGAGCAGGCGAGCCTTATTATTTGTATGTATAACCGCGTCGCTTGATCAATTCGCGAGCGGAGCAGATAGATGCATCTATTGGTTCGAGCCGTTCGACCCTCGGCAGTGCACAGTTTATTATTGTTGGTCCGCGCCGTTCGACCCTCGGCATTGCTTGCGCATGATATTTAATGCGTAGTTGCTATGATTTTTTCCTGATTACTACCCTGAAATTTTTAGTTGTCAATTGAAATGACAAAGATTTAAAGTTATTAAAAAGATTTTGGAAGAAACTGTTCCTTCCCGTTGATTAATTGTTATTTGATTAAATCACCAATGTTGATTAATTGTTTTTAATATGACGAAGATATAAAGTGTTAAATGTGAACGAAATTGATAATATTTATTCCTGATTTTAATAAATTGCCTATGATAATCATGCTTAGTTTCATACTTGAATATTCTAAATTGACCTTTAGCAAGTGTCTAATTTGACCTATCGCCACTACCTCTCTGAGGTTAGGCGGACGACTTACTGAGTACACGTTGTTTTTGTACTCATGCTACACTCTTTGTGTATTTTATTGCACAGGTACTTTCATAGCAACGTGGAGGATTCAGAGACTTAGGCGAGATGCATCATCTGGAGGCGATCCGCAGTTGACGGAGTCTCCCTCGTATTGTATTTATTTTCATTTTAAATTTCCTTGTCCAATTGGTATTTCAGACAGGCTTTGTGATGATTGTATAAATTCTTAGAAATTGCTCATGTACTTGTGACACCGGGTTCTGAGATGTGTTGGGATATATTTGCTAAAGTGTAATATTCAAACCATTGTTTTACTTAACAAATTTTATTTGGTTAATATGTAATAAAGTGAAAGGAAATATTTTTCATAATTGTTAAAATCGGGAATTATTTAAATTAATAAATGATTGGCTTTCCTGACAATGTTGTCCGGCGCCATCACGACCTTATGGATTTTGGGTCGTGACAACATGGTATCAGAGCTCTAGGTTCCCTTAGGTCTTACGAGTCATGAGCAAGTCTAGTAGAGTCTTGCGGATCGGTACGGAGACGTCTGTACTTATCTTCGAGAGGCTACATGGCTGTTAGTAGTACTTCCTTTTTGATTCCTCATCGTGCGATTTGATTCCTTTGAGGCTTATGCCTTTATTAATTCCTACTCAATATTACGCATTGCGAAGTGCTTGCTATGAATTGGGAAAGTGAGGAATTGAATGGTGCTACGGATGTAATTCGAGATGTTTTCATGTGTAATTGGTTGGGGCTGTTGTTATGGCCCTGCAAAAGAATAATATGTTATTTCAGTTCAGTAGATGTGTTTCTGAGAGCGTTAAGGCTATGCTCAGGTAGTGATGATGCTTGCGATTGGTTATTGTGTGATGTTGATATGATGAAAGAATGCTTGCCCGTATGTTGAGGGTGATGAATGGTTTGAAGGGAGGTCTTCTTAGAGTGTGATTTCAAGATTTCGGTATTTTAGATCCGGTAGAGGAAAGGCATTTGGGTTATGAATGGTCCGGTTGGGGTTGATAAAGTAGTAAGACTTGGTGTCTTCAAGTGAGGTGGGATATGCACCTGTGACGTGAAGCCGTCGTCATTGATCGAATGGAATGTGTTAAGTTTGTCGGTGCTATGGTTTCTTCGGTTGTGTAGGGTCAGAGTATTTAGAAGAAGTAATGAAGAATGCGGTTGGCAGAGACCGCGAGGTGCGGTGGTTCAGTACCGGATAAGTGTTGATAATGAAGGCAGCTAGAGAAAGATGGTCTTTAGAGAGTTTGAAGTCGAGGTGATCTGCTGGTTTGAGAGCTACAGAGAATGATCCTGAAGTGAGGCTAGGCGGTGGTTCCATTTCTAGGAGGCCAGGTGTAAAATGGTGATTGTGCGTGGGATTTGATGAATGTGTGCAAAAGTTGGCCCTGTCGGTCCAGGATTATGCTTTGGAAGATTCAGAATTTTGCTTAAGGCATAGGCGAGTTTTCAAGGTAGTGACTCAGTCACGTGCTTCTAAGAAAAGGGTATTCATGTTCTAGAAGAGCCTTGGAGTTGATTGTATTCGGGACCAGTCAGAGTGGGTGACTCTCCATAGCGGTCCTAGTGAATTCAAAAGTTAAGAATGTGGCGTTTAAGGGTTTCAAGCAGCAGTATGATCGAGAATCAAGCTTTTGTAGAGTAAATTTTTGAGAAAAAGGAAGATGGTTGGAATATTCTATGATATGTTTCAGCACGAAAGATAGTATTGGATGAGTGAGAGAAATAAACTCCGGATTGTAGAAAGATTATCAAGAGGGTATGAGATGGGTTGCGGGATTTAGGCAGCATAGTCTCGTGAATCAAGGTCACTCGGGATGAGTGATGGTTGGGTTTTCTATGAGTTAAAGGAAGTTTCTATTATTCCAGAGGCAATTGAAGATGATTAAAAGAAGATAGATTTATTAGCCATGGTTGAAATGGCACATTTATGGCAGTGATCAGTTCCTTCTGTAACGACCCGACCGGTCATTTTGAGCTCTAGCGCATCGTTCAGCGGTTTGAAGTCGTGAGCAGCTTCGTTTCAGGTATTATGACCCGTGGGCAGTCGGAATTGAATTCCAGGAAGTTTAGAATTGATTTGAAAGAAAATTCTCATTTTCGAAGCCTTAAGTTGGAGAAATCAACTAAGATTGGAATTTTGAGTAAACGACCTCCGAATCAGGATTTGAAGGTTCCAGCAAGTTTGTATGAAGATTTTGGACTTGCGCGTATGGTCGGATCGGGTTTTGATAACCTGGGAGTGTTTCGGCGTATATTGTGGAAGTTAGCATTTTAGAAGGATTTCATGAATTTGGGCTTGAAGTGCATATCAGTGAGGGTGATGTCCGTTTGGGATTCCGAGTCTGGAAATAGCTCCGTAAGGTGATTCTGGAATTGGGAGCACGATAGGAGGTGCATTTGGATGTCTGTAGGTCATTTTGGGGTCATTTGGCTAAAGATAGAAATTTGAAGGTTTTAGAGAAATCTGACCGGAAGTGGAAGTTTTGATATCAAGGTCGGAATGCGATTTCGGAAGTTGGAGCAGGTCTGTAAAGTTGAATATGACTTGTGTGCAAAATTTGGGGTCAATCGGAGGTGGTTTGATAGGTTTCAGCGTCAGATGTCGAAGTTTGAAATTTTAAGTTCTTAAAGAATTGGATTTGGGTGCGATTCGTGATTTCGGCGTTGTTTGATGTGATTTGAGGGCTCGAGCAAGTCCGTGTCATGTTTTGGGATAGGTTGATGTGATTGGACGGGGTCTCAGGGGCCCCGGGTGGATTCCGGGTGATTGACGGATCAGTATTTAAAGTTGGAGAAGGCTGAAGGTTGCTGTTATCTGGTGTAATCGCACCTGCGAGGCTTTGACCACAGGTGAGACTAAGGGCACCGCAGGTGTGAGATTGGGCTGGAGCTGAGGGACCGCAGGTGCGGGTGTTTGGCCGCACCTGCGGAATCGCAGGTGCGAAGAGGGATCGCAGGAGCGGGAGTTGCTGGGCTGAGTCAGAGCCGCACCTGTGATGGAATTTCTGCAGGTGCGAAAATGGCTGGAGGCAGTGGGGTGTTTTAAAGAACGGATTTTTGGCCATTTCTTCACTTCTCTCATTTTTGTTGTGGCGATTTTGGGAGCTTCAAGAGGGGGATTTTCAGCAAGCATCCCTAGGTAAGTGAATTCTTCCCATTCCTAAGTTAAATATGTGATCTTGCATGAATTTGAACATGAAAATGGGTAGGAAATTTGGGAAATTTTTGAAGAAACCTAGAAAATGTAAATTTGGAATTTAGCCATGAATTTGAGTATGGAATGTAGAGTAAATTGCATGATTGAACTAGTAGAGCTATGGGTAGCATATATCTTCAAGAATTTCGAATTTCCGGGCACGTGAGACCGAAGGCATTTTGGTCTTTTCTCCGAGCGGGGTTGGGAAAGTATATAATCTGAATTTGTTGTGAGTATTATGTTGAATTTTCATTGCTTTGCCATTATGTGGTAGTTTTGGAGCATTGTGCATCCGTTGGAGTCATCGGAGGGGCTTGGAAGACGGTGTGGGAAATTCGGAGCGAGGTGAGTCTCCTTTCTAACTTTGTGAGGGGGAATCTTCCCCTAGGTGAATTAATTCAGTACATGCTATTATCTTCGGGGGCTACGTACGCACGAGGTGACGGGAGTCCGTGCGTAGCTACTATTATGCCATGTCCGGGTAGCCTAGGACCCACTAGCATGTCTTATGTGTGTACTTGCAACCCTGCATGTAATATTAAACTGCTAATATGACCGAAAACGTAATTGAATGTCTAAAAGAAATCTAAAGTTCATATTGTTAACCCTCTAGAAAGAAAATTGGTTCCGCTGTGGATATATGTGTACCTGGACTGGGTTGTGTGAAGTGTATATTAAAGAATAAATACCATTATTCAGGTTCATAATGAGGTGATGATTCTAGTCAAGATGAGATATTCAATGGTTTGTTAACTCTGCAGTTGGGTATGAATTTCTGCACTTTTCTTCCGTTGTAGTGGTATCGTCAGCATTATAGCAGGGTGTATGTATATTTGTTATGAGGTGCATCGGGAGCACCAGATTCGTGAAATTTTGGCTATTAAGGGTTCAGGGAGTGCCATTGTGGTCAGATGATGAGTTATGGGTGCATGGTGCTGATTCGGCAAAGGTATGCAGTCATGTTCTGGTATATCGTGTGGTAGTTCATATGGTATTTATTTATTAGAACTAGGCCTGTCAGGAAAATTTCAAGTGTTGGAACTAGGTTCTGAGCTTATTATTATCTGGATAAAAGAAGAAATCTTCAGATTTTATCAAGCTAATGTACTCAAGTGGGTTGTGGTAGCACGGGCAGGTGCTCGAGGTGTTAAACAGTGATTTCAGATAACTCCAGAGCAGTTCTTAGCATGTTCGAGGACGAACGTCTGTTTAAGTGGGGGAGAATGTAACGACCCCATCGGTTGTTTTGAGCTCTAGCACGTCGTTTAACGATTTGAGGCCGTGAGCCGTTTCGTTTCAAGTATTATGACTTGTAGGTGTGGTCGGAATTAATTTCCGAAAAGTTTAGAGTTGATTTGGAAAGAAAATTCTCATTTCAGAAGCCTTAAGTTAGAAGAGTCAACTAAGATTGGAATTTTGAGTAAACAACCACCGAATAGGGATTTGAAGGTTCCAGCAGGTTCGTATGATGATTTCGGACTTGGGCGTATGTCCGGATCGGGTTTTGGGTAACTTGGGAGCGTTTTGGCGTATAATGTGGAAGTCAACATTTTTGAAGGAATTTCCTAAGTTTGGCTTGAAGCGCATTTCAGTGATGTTGATGTTCGTTTGGGATTCCGAGTCTGGGAATAGCTTCGTATGGTGATTCTGGAGTTGGGAGCACGATCGGAAGTGAATTTGGATGTCCGTAGGTCATTTTGAAGTCATTTGGCTAAAGATAGAAATTTGAAGGTTTTTGAGAAATTCGACCGGAAGTGGAAAATTTGATATCGAGGTCGGAATGCGATTCCGAAAGTTGGAGCAGGTCTGTAATGTCGAATATGACTTGTGTGAAAAATTTGGGGTCAATCAGACGTGATTTGATAGGTTTCGGCATCAGATGTAGAAGTTGGAAATTTCTAAGTTCATAAAGTTGGATTTGGGTGCGATTCGTGGTTTCGATGTGGTTTGATGTGATTTGAAGCCTCGAGCAAGTCCGTATTATGTTTTGGAACAGTTTATTATAATTGGACGGGGTCTCGGGGGCCTCGAGTGGATTCCGGGTGTATAACGGATCAAGTTGAGAGTTTGAAGAAGGCTGGAAATTTGTTGTCAGCTGGTGTGACCGCACCTGCGAGGATTTGGCCGCAGGTGCGGCTATGGCACCGCAGGTGCGAAGGATTTATGGTCCGACTGGGAGCGCATGTGCGATGGTATTTCCGCACCTGCGAGGTTGCAGATGCGGGTGATGGAGCGCAGGTGCAAAGTTGGCTCGAGCTAAGGAAAACTGCAGGTGTGGAGGTTTGGTCGCACCTGCAAAATCACAGGTGCGAGTGTTGGACCACATGTGCGGAAAATGGCTTGAGCAGAATGTTTTAAAGCCATGAATTTGTGGCTACTTCTTCATTTTTCTCTTGGTTTGGACGATCTCGGGAGGCTTCAAAGAGAGGATTTCTCATGCAATGTCAAGGTAAGTAACTCCTTCATGTTTCTAAGTTAAATACAAGATTATATGCATGGGTTAGACATGGAAATTGATTGGAAATTTGGAGAATCTTAAAGAAACCTAGAAAATGGTAAATTGGATTTTTAGCCACGAATTTTAGCATGGAATGTAGAGTAAATAATATAATTGAGCTAGTAAAGCTATGGGTAGAATTTATCTTCGAGAAATTTCGGATTTAGGGCACGTGGGCCCGAGGGCATTTTGGTCATTTCACTAAGCGGGGTTGGGAAATTATATAATTTGGAATTGTTGAAAATATTAGAGTATATTTTCATTGGGTTGTCATTGTTTGGATAGTTTTGGGGCGTTGTGCATCCGTTGGAGTCGGCGGAAGGGCTTGGAAGCCGGTTATGGAATTTCGGAGCGAGGTAAGTCTCCTTTCTAACTTTGTGAGAGGCAATTGTCCCCCTAGATGAATTAATTAAGTATGTGCAATTATCTTCGGGGGCTGAGGTGACGAGAGTCCGTGCGTAGCTACTATTATGCCATGTCCGGGTAGTCTAGGACCCACTAGCATGCCTTACGTGTTGTACCTGTAATCCTGCATGTAATACTAAACCGCTAATATAATCGATATCGTAAGTGAATATCTAAAGAAGACTAGAGTTTATTTTCTTAATCATCTAGAAAGAGTATTGATTCCTCTGTGGATAATTATATACCTGGTAGGGTTATATTATGGAATATCATTAAACTTAGCAAATGAGTTTCAAAACAAAGATTTAAAAGCCATATTACATGTTCCTTTAAGAAGAATTTTACCACTTACCTGAGAAAAACTGCTTTCTTGATAAAAATACGGATTTATTATGTGGATATGTGTACATATGAGCACATGAGTCGCAGGTATGATTCGCGAGCAGGCTAGCCTTATTATTTGTATGTATAACCGCGTCGCATGATCGATTCGCGAGCGGGACAAATAGATGCATCTATGGTTGGAGCCGTTCGACCTTCGGCAGTGCACAGTTTATTATTGTTGGTCCGCACCATTCGACCCTCGGCATTGCTTGCGCATGATATTTACTGCGTAGTTGCTATGATTTTTTCCTTGTTACTGCCCTGAAATTTTAAGTTGTGAATTGAAATGACAGTGATTTAAAGTTATTAAAACGATTTTGGAAAAAGTTGTTCCTTCCCGTTGATTAATTGTTATTTGATTAATTCACCCATGTTGATTAATTGTTATTAATATGACAAAGATATAAAGTGTTAAATGTGAACGGAATTGATAATATTTATTCCTGATTTTAATAAATTGCCTATGATAATCATGCTTAGTATCATACTTGAATATTCTAAATTGACCTTTCGCAAGTGTCTAATTTGACCTCTCGCCACTACCTCTCTGAGGTTAGGCGGGCGACTTACTGAGTACATGTTGTTTTTGTATTCATGCTACACTTGCTGTGCATTTTATTGCACAAGTACTTTCATAGCAACGTGGAGGATTCGGAGACTTAGGCGAGCTGCTTCATCCGGAGGCGATCCGCAGCTGACGGAGTCTCCCTCGTGTTGTATTTATTTTCATTTTAAATTTCCTTGTCCAATTCGTATTTCGGACAGACTTTGTGATGATTGTATAAATTTTTAGAAATTGCTCATGTACTTGTGACACCGGGTTCTGGGATGTGTTGGGATATATTTGCTAAAGTGTAATATTCAAACCATTGTTTTTACTTAACATATTTTATTTGGTAATATGTAATAAAGTGAAAGGAAATGTTTTTCATAATTTTTAAAATCGGGAATTATTTAAATTAATAAATGATTGGCTTTCCTGACAATGTTGTCCGGCGCCATCACGACCTTATGGATTTTGGGTCGTGACACGAACCCACGTCCCCGGATTCCAAAATTTTTCGAAGATAAACATTATCCTTAACAAAACGAACTCAAATATATAATTTCTTCCTAATTCCATGTCCAATTTCATGATCAAAATCAAAAAATACCAAAGTCCATGCTTCCTTAAAAATATCACAATTCCTACTAATTTTTGTATTTAATGCTTATAGAATCCATGTGATTAATATGTGCGAATTACTTACCTTCACATAGATGATGAAAATCTCCCATTTAAGAGCTCCAAAAATCGATCAAAGCATGTGAGAAGTGGAAGAACTGAGCCAAAACCCGAAATAAACTGAGGTCTGCCCAGGTCTTTCCTCTCCGCGATCACGAAGGCCAAAAAATATGGCTGCTCAACATTACTCTTCGCGTTCCTGACCTCCAGGTCGCATACGCGAAACCTTCTGATCCCTGCCATTCGCGTTCGCAGACCAGGTGTCGCGTTTGCGAATGCTTAATTCCTGCGAGGAACCAGCTCCCCATCCTTCTTCGCGTTCACGACCCCCTGTCGCATTCACGTAGTGTACACTACGTCCTTTCTACGCATCCGTGAAGCCTTTGTCGCGTTCACGATGAACAAAATTTTGTCACGACCCAAATTCCCAACCCACGGGATCGTGATGGCGCCTAACACCACACTCGCTAGGCAAGCCAATGTTAGAACTCATTTAATTATTTTTTTCCGAAGTTTACTTATTCATGATAGAGCAATGCAAAAATAAACTGAATCTAATACGTTAAATAACTTCATGAATAATAATAATAACCGAATAAATAAGCCGAACCACAAACTAAATATATAACTTATAAGACTACCCAGGGTCTGGAACTACTAAGAATACTACAAATAAAGGGGCTGAAAGAATGTATCTCTGTTTTGAATGAAATAAAACAATGTCTATATAAAGCAAAGGGAATACTCTAGGAATTTGTGGACGCCAACAGATCTACCTCGTGTCTCCGAGTAAATGATGACAACTACTAAAATCTCCTATCTCTGGCCGGTACCTGGATCTGCACAAGAAGTGCAGAGTGTAGTATCATTTAAACCAACCCCATGTACTGAGTAAGTGCCGAGCCTAACCTCGAAGAAGTAGTGACGAGGCTACGGCGGAGTATTTATAATATAACATGTGAACAATGTTTAATAAAGCAAGAAGGAAATTCGAAAATAAACAAAACAATAAATTGTAGCAACAAATAAAATAACTCAGCCACCTTTTCCAGGTCTCGGCTATAACCAATTCTAACATAAACTTCCAAATTTCCAAATTTTGACTTTAAAATAAAAGTAAGTGCAAAATATGAAATAATAGTAAAGTAAAACAGTAAGTTTTCAAATCTTTATTCTTGAAAATCAGTAAAACATAAGACTTATCGCTCCTTGTTGCGGCGCGCAACCCACTCCCACCTGTCCACACTTATTACTCCTCCCTATATATATCACCCTTAGTTCTCCTGTTGCGGCGTGCAACCCAATCTCATATGTCCACCCTTATCACTCCTTGTTGCGGCGGGCAATCCGCTCTCACCAGACATATCATATCACTTTATTTATGAAAATTTTCACAATTCAGGTCAAATCCTTTCACAATATTTTCGTCTCAACAATTGTAAACAGAAATCTATACAACTCATAAACTTCATCAATATCATTTCACAATGAAACCAATCGAAATATATATAATAAAATATTGTCAACCAGCTCATCGTTTTTATGTACCACAATGAAACCAAGGGGACAACCAACACTTCCAAAATACTTGAAACAATATTTAACAACAAGTTAACGAAACCAAGTAGTCATGGAGACATCAATGAGCATAAAACAATTAAATCATGAATCAAATAAATTGGAAATAGGGAAGGGATCATGTTTAACAGATAATTTGGTGGTACATATATACTCGTCACTTTACCTATACACTACACACATGCAAATTCACATAGCATTAAAGTTGGGGATTCCTATTCCCTCAAGTCAATGTTAAACCAAGCACTTAACTCAAATTCGCAGGCCACTCACTACTCAATTACCACTTTTCCTTTAGAATTTTCCTCTAACCAGCTCGAATCTAATTATAATTAGTTCAATATCATTAATTTATGCTAAAAGAACTAACTTTACTGAAAAATTATAGTTTTCTTAAGTTTTCTCAAAAAAAGTTAAAAACCGACCCTGGGCCTGCTTGGTCCAAACTCGGGGTTCGGACCAATTTCGTTTACCCATTCACCCCGAGCCCGAATATGAAATTAGTTCCGAAATTTCGACCCCAATTCAAGGTCAAAAATTCAATTTTTCCAAAATTCCCTAATTCTACCCAAACCCCCAATTTCTACTATGAAAACTCTTAATTTTTGATTGAAAAGTGATAAAAAAAATATTGGGTAATCGAAAGAGAAGAGTTTAGGATTGTTTAACAACAATTTGGGGATGAACTTGTGTGAAGAAAATCTCCTCTAGGTCTTTGTAGTTCGAAAGTATGGGGAAAATAGGTTCTGCCCGTTTTTTTTCTTTTTCTAAATCTGTTTTTTTTCCTGCAATCTGAACTAAAATTGGACTATTGAAATGGAAAAATCAAGAAAGGAACTCCTCTTTCTCATCAATATCTATCTATTTGTGCCGTCTCTGTTTTTCGTTTTTGTTTAGGGTGGAGGCTGGAGATTTCTTCTTCAATAAGAGAGTAGACGAGTTTTTTTTTTGGCAAAAAGGGGTAAAATTAGAAGAAGTTGTAGTTTGCTGCTGGATTTTGTGACAAAGCAGATTTTGCAAATATATAAATGGACGGCTGAAATTTCACAACCATCATTGTTAAGTTAACACAAGCCTCATTCTACAATTCACTTTATTTATCTAGCATCACAATCACAAATTAAGCGGAAAAACATAAATGGATCCCTTGCTTTTTCTATGATTGGCAACTTATTTATGGGTTGCTGATATAGAGCTCGAGTCAAGATTAAAGTATGGTTCTTTGTTCAACCTCAGAATTGGACTAGATTTGGAATTGGAACTGGAATTGGATTTCGTTGTTTGTAGCCACTCCAAAACTCACCCGAGCCCTCGGGGCTCCAAACCAAACATGCACGCAAGTCTAAATATATCATACGGACTTGCTCGTACAATCAAATCATGAAAATAATATTTAAAACTATGAATTTAACCTCAAAACTCATGATTTTTCTCAAGAACACTTCAAATTTCTAACTTTTCAACCGGATGTCCGAATCACGTCAAATCAACTCCGATTCTCACCAAATTTCACCGGTATGACTTAATTATCATAATAAACCTGTATCGAGCTAGGGAACCAAAATACGGGCCCGATACCAACGGTTTGAAACATTAATTCGTTTCTTTATTTCATTAAAATCTAGCAAAATAATTTTCTTTAAAAAATGATTTATGCTAGGGACCTCAGAATTCAAGTACGAGCATACGCCCAAGTCCCATAATTTATTGCGGCCCTCCTGGGATCGTCGAAACACATATCCGGGTCGGTTTGCTCAAAATGTTGACCAAAGTCAACTAAAAACCAAATTTTAACTCTAAAAATTACTATTTCTCATATTTTCACATAAAAGCTTTCCGGTTTCATGCTCGGATTGCGCACGCAAATCAAGGTAATTAAAATTAGTCCTTTTATGGCTAATGAACCTGGATTAGTGTCTTAATTTATAAAATGACCATTTGGTTCATCACAATCTTCACCTCTAAAACAAACGTTCGTCCTCGAACGGACATAGAAAATTACATGAATTGGAAAACAAGTGAGGATATCTACTCTGCATGTCCGACTCAGACTCCCAAGTAGGTTCCCCGACATACTGACCTTTCCACTGCACTCGAACGGAAGGATAACTTTTTGACCGTAATTGACGAACTTTCCGATCTAAGATGGCCACCGGATCCTCCTCATAAGTCAAATGCTTGTCCAATTGGACAAAACTGAAGTCTAACACGTGTGACCGGTCACCATGATATTTTCGAAGCATAGACACATGGAATACTGGATGAACTGAGGATAACCGTGGAGGAAACACAATCCTATAAGCTACTTACCCCACTCTCTCAAGAATCTCAAATGGCCCGATATACCCAGATCTCAACTTACCCTTCTTCCCAAATCCCATAACACCCTTCACGGGTGATACCCGAAGTAATACTCTCTCTCCAACCATGAATGCTACATCACGAACCTTACGGTCGGCATAACGCTTTTGCCTAGACTGAGCTGCACGAAGTCGATCCTGTATAACCTTGACCTTATCTAAGGCCTCTTGAACTAAGTCTGTACCCAATAACCGAACCTCTCCAAGCTCAAACCATCCAACCGGTGATCTACACCGTCTACCATATATGCCTCATAGGGAGCCATCTGAATGCTCGACTGGTAGCTATTATTATAGTCAAACTCCGCTAACGGCAAGAATTGATCCCAAGAACCTCCAAAGTAAATAACACAAGCGTAGAGCATATCTTCTAGAATCTGAATAGTACGCTCGGACTGCCCGTCCGTCTGAGGATGAAATGCTGTGCTCAACTCAACTCGGGTACCCAAATCACGCTGAACTGCCCTCCAAAAGTGTGAGGTAAACTGCGTACCTCGATCAGAAATGATAGACACGGGTACACCGTGAAGGAAAACAATCTCTCGAATATATGTATCTCTGCCAACCGCTCCGAAGTATAAGTACTTGCCACTAGAATGAAATGTGTTGGTTTAGTTAGCCTATCCACAATAACCCAAACGACGTCAAATTTCCTCTGAGTCCGTGCGAGTTCAACGACAAAGTCCATAGTGATACACTCCCACTTACACTCAGGAATATCTATCTGCTGAAGCAACCCACCGGGTTTCTGATGCTCATACTTTACCTGTTGAAAATTCAAGCAACGAGCCACATAAGCAACAATGTCCTTTTTCATCCTTCTTCACCAATAGTGGTGTCGCAGGTCCTGGTACATTTTGGCTGCACCTGGGTGAATTGAATACTTAGAACTGTGAGCCTCCTCAAGGATCAACTCACGAAGCCCATCAACATTAGGCATACACATACGACCCTGCATCCTCAAAACACCATCATCTCCAACTGTAACCTTATTGGCACCACCGTGCCAAACTATCTCCCTAAGGACCATCAAATGCAGGTCATAATCCTGCCGATCTCTGATACGCTTAGGTAAGGAATACCGAGTGACTGTACAAGCTAAAACACGGCTGGGAAAAATATCCAACCTCACAAACTGATTAGCCAAAGTCTGAATGTCTGAAGCCAACGGTCTCTCACCGACTGGAATAAATTCAAGGCTGCACATACTCACCGACTTCCTACTCAATGCATCGTCCACCAAATTGGCCTTCCCGGGATGATATAATATAGTGACACCATAATCCTTCAATAACTCTAACCATCTCCTCTGTCTCAAATTAAGCTCCTTTTGATTGAACAAGTACTGAAGACTGCGACGGTTCGTGAAAACCTCACACGGCACACCATAAAGATAGTGCCTCCAAATTTTTAGTGCATGGACAATGGCTGCTAATTCTAAGTCATGAACAGGATAATTCTTCTCATGGACTTTCAACTTGTCGAGACATATATGCAATCACCCTACCATCCTGCATTAATACTGCTCCCAACCCAACACGAGAAGCATCACAATATACCGTGAAAGATCCCGAACCTGATGGTAACACCAACACCGGCACTGAAGTTAAAGATGTCTTGATATTTTGAAAGCTCGCCTCACACTCGTCCGACCATTTAAATGGGGAACCCTTCTGAGTCAATCTCGTCACCGGGGCTGATATAGATGAGAAACCCTCCACAAAACGACGGTAGTAACCAGCCAAACCCAAGAAGCTTCTGATCTCCATGGCTGAAGTGGGTCTAGTCCAGTTCTTGACTGCCTCTACCTTCTTAGGATCTACCTGAATACCCTCTGCTGATACGATATGGCCCAACAAAGCTACTAAATCTAACCAGCACTCACACTTCGAAAATTTTGCATACAACTGACTATCCCTTAATGTCTGAAGCACTATTCAGAGGTGCTGCTCATGCTCCTCCCAACTGCGGGAGTATATAAGAATATCATCAATGAACACAATTACAAAGGCATCCAGATAAGGCTTGAAAACCCGATTCATCAAGTCCATAAATGCTGCTCGGGCATTAGTCAGGCCAAAGGACATCACCAGAAATTCATATTGCCTATACCTCGTCCGAAAGGCTGTCTTCGGGACATCGGATGCCCTATTTTTCAACGGATGGTAGCCCAACCTCAAGTCAATTTTCGAAAAAACCCTAGCACCCTGAAGCTGATCAAATAAACCATCAATCCTTGGAAATGGATATTTATTGTTGATAGTAACTTTATTCAACTGCTGGTAGTCTATACACATCCTCATCGATCCATCCTTCTTCTTTACGAACAAAATCGGCGCACCCTAGGGTGAGACACTAGGCCTGATGAAACCCTTATCAAGCAGGTCTTGTAACTGTTCTTTCAATTCTTTCAATTCTGGTGGGGCCATCCAGTATGGAGGAACAGAAATGGGCTGAGTGCCCGGAGCCACATTAATGCAAAAATCAATATCCCTGTCAGGTGGCATCCCCGGTAGGTCTGCCGGAAATACCTCGGGAAACTCACGAACAATAGGCACTGATTCTATTGAAGAATTTTCAGCATTAGAATCATGAATATGAGCCAAATAAGCCAAACATTCCTTCTCAACCATGCGACGATCCTTGGAATAAGAAATCACTCTGTTGAGAGAATTGCCAGGAGTCCCTTTCCATTCTAATCGAGGCAACCCTGGCAAGGCTAACGTAACTGTCTTGGCATGACAGTCCAAGATGGCATATCAAGGTGACAACCAATCCATCCCCAATATGGCATCAAAATCGACCATTCAAGAAGCAAAAGGTCTACACTAGTTTCAAGACCCTCAATAATGACTACGCACGAATGATACACACGATCTACCACAATAGTATCCCCCATCGGTGTAGACACATAAATAGGGACACTCAAGGAATCACGGGGCACAACCAGATACGAGGGAAAATATGATGACACATAAGAATAAGTAGACCCCGGATCAAACAAAACTGAAGCATCTCTATTACAAACTGAAATGGTACCTGTGATAACGGCATCGGATGATTCCGCCTCAGGTGTGGCTGGAAATGCATATAATCGGGGTTGGGCCCCACCATCTTGAAATACGTCTCTGGGAGGATCTCTGACAGGTGGACCTCCACCTTTAGCGGGCTGGCCTCCACCTCTAGCGGGCTGGCCTCTACCTCTAACATTCTAACCTCTACCTCTGACTACCTGACCCCTACCCCTAGCTGGCTGGGCAGGTGGTGCTGCAGCTGGTGCCTGAACTATCGCACGAGAATTCTAGTACTGAGGATGATTACCCAAAAATTTTGGACAAGCTCTCCGACTGTGCCCATACTCACCACACTCATAATACCCATCGTGGTACCGAGGCTGAACCTGATGGACCAGCTGACCACGATAATAACTCTGAAGAGGAGGTGCTCTAATAGGGGTTGACTGGTCGGAATGAGGCAAATAAGTTCCACGACCACCTGTGGCACCATGGGATGTCTGAAGTGCTGAATTAAATGGCCTGGAAGAATGGCCTCTACCTTAGTACCCCCCCGCCTCCAGATGAGGCACCACTGAATCCACCGGAATGGCGAGGTCTCTTGTCTGACCCCTGACCTCCCATCCCGAGAACCGTCTCAACTCTTCTGGACACATTGGACGCATCTTGAAATGAAATCTCAGTCCCTGTCTCCTTGGCCATCCGCAACCTGATGGTCTGAGCAAGCCCCTCAATAAATCTCCGGACCCTCTCCCTCTCTATGGGCAACAAAATAATAGCATGCCGAGCCAAATCCACAAAATGATTCTCATACTGGGTAACTGTCATGCCACCCTGCTGAAGACGCTCAAACTGATGACGCTTCTCTTCCCTAGTAGTAACAGGCAAACATTTCTCCAAAAAGAGGTGAGAAAACTGATCCCAAGTCAAAGCAGGTGACCCAACTGGTCTAGTCAAAAAATAATCCCTCCACCATTTCTTGACGGAACCAGTCATCTGAAACGCGGCGAAGTCAACCTCATTGGTCTCCAAAATACCCATATTATGAAGAACCTCATGACAGCTGTCGAGATATTCCTGAGGATCCTCCGAAGTGTCACCACCAAAATGAACAGGGAGGAGCTTACTGAACCTGTCCAATCTCCACAAAGCATCGGTGGACATAGCTTCCCCATCAACGGGCGGCGCTGGAGCAACTGGCTGAATTACCCCAATTGGATTGGCTGCTGGGGTCTGAACATGAGGAGTATTCTGATTAGGAGTGTGGTAACATGATTTTGAACCCCTCTTCCAGCTTGAGATACGGATGCTGCCACCGGGAATGTGCTAGTCTGGGCTACACTCTCCTAATGCCCACTAATCAAACCAAAGCATCCTGAAGCACCGGGATAGCAATAAACCCCTCTGGGACCTGAGCTGGTCCCGCTGGAACGGTCTAAGCTGGAACCCCCTCATTAATCACAATATGGGGCTGCTGTTTGAGCAATGGGCTGAGTCCTGCCCCTGCCTCGGGCTCTGGCGCAGCCTCGGCCTCTGCCCCTAGTAGGAGTTGCTGCTGCTGGAAGACCGGATTGTTGGTCAGCGAAAGAGGAAGCACGTGTTCTGGCCCTCTGTGAGAGAATATAAGAGTCCAATCAGTAATCGAGATAACAAGAATCGCACGATAGAATAGGAAAAAAAATGGAGTTTGTTCCTAACTTGGTAGCCTCTAAGAGATAAGTACAGACGTCTCCGCACCGATCTCTTAGAATCTATTAAGCTTGTTCGTGAATTGTGAGACCTAAGTAACCTAGGGCTTTGATACCAACTTGTCACGACCCAAATTCCCAACCCACGGGATCGTAATGGCGCCTAACACCACACTCTCTAGGCAAGACAATGTTAAAACTCATTTAATTATTTTCTTCCAAAATTTACTTATTCATGACAGAACAATTTAAAAATAAACTAAATCTAATACGTTCCAATAAATAACTTCATGAATAATAATAATAACCGAATAAATAAGCCGTATCACGAACTAAATATATAACTTATAAGACTATCCAGGGTCTGGTGTCACAATTCACGAACTACTAAGAATGCTACAAATAAAGGGGCTGAAAGAATGTATCTCTGTTTTGAATGAAATAAAAAAGTGTCTATATAAATTAAAGTGAAGACTCCAGGAATCTGCGGACACTAGCAGATCTACCTCGTGTTTTCGAGTAATGATGACAGCTACTAAAATCTCCTATCTCTGGCCGGTACCTGGATCTGCACAAGAAGTGCAGAATGTATTATCAGTACAACCGACCCCATGTAATGAGTAAGTGCCGAGCTTAACCTCGACGAAGTACTGACGAGGCTACGTTGGAGCATTTATAATATAACCTGTGAACAATGTATAATAAACCAAGAAGGAAATTCAGAAATAAACAAAACAATAAACTCTAGCAACAAATAAAATAACTCAGCCACCTTTTCCAGGTCTCGGCTATAACCAATTCTCACATAAGCCTCCAAATTTCCAAATTTTGACTTTAAAATAAAAGTAAATGTAAAATATGAAAAAATAGTAAAGTAAAATAGTAAGTTTTCAAATCTTTGTTCTTGAAAATCAGTAAAACATAAGTGTCCCCCCTTATCGCTCCTTGTTGCAGCGTGCAACCCGCTCCCACCTGTCCACCCTTATTACTCCTCCCTATATATATCACCCTTATTTCTCCTGTTGCGGCGTGCAACCCGATCCCACCTATCCACCCTTATCACTCCTTGTTGCGGCGTGCAACCCGCTCTCACTAGACATATCATATCACTTTATTTATGAAAATTTTCACAATTCAGGTCAAAGCCTTTCACAATATTTTCGTCTCAACAATTGAAAACAGAAAGCTATACAACTCATAAACTTCATCAATTATCATTTCACAATGCAACCAATCGGAATATATATAATAAAACACTGTCAACCAGCTCATCCTTTTTATGTACCACAATGAAACAAAGGGGACAACCAACACTTCCAAAATACTTGAAACAATATTTAACAACAAGTTAACGAAACCAAGTAGTCATGTAGACATCAATGATCATAAAACCATTAAGCCATGAATTAAATAAATTGAAAACGGGGAAGGGATCATGTTTAACAGACAATTTGGTGGTGCATAGATACTCGTCATCTCACCTATACACCACACACATGCAAATTCACATAGCATTTACGTTGGGGATTCCTATTCCCTCAAGTCAAGGTTAAACCAAGCACTTACCTCAAATTCACAAGCCACTCACTGCTCAATTACCGCTTTTCCTTTAGAATTTATGTCTAACCTGCTCGAATCTAATCATAATTAGCTCAATATCATTAATTTATGCTAAAAGAACTAACTTTACTGAAAAATTATAATTTTCCTAAGTTTTCTCAAAAAAAGTTAAAAATCGACCCCGGGCCCGCTGAAGATTTCTTCTTTAGTAAGAGAGTAGACGAGTTTTTTTCGGCAAAAAGGGGTAAAATTAGAAGAAGTTGTAGTTTGCTGCTTGATTTTGAAACAAAGAAGATTTTGCAAATATATAAATGGACGACTTAAATTTCACAACCATCATTGTTAAGTTAACACAAGCCTCATTGTACAATTCACTTTATTTATATAGCATCGCAATCACAAATTAAGCGAAAAACATAAATGGATCCCTTGTTTTTTATGTGATTGGCAACTTATTTCTGGGTTGCTGATAACAAGTCAAGATTAAAGTATGGTTCTTTGTTCAACCTCAGAATTGGATTTGGATTTGGAATTGGAATTCGATTTGGAATTGTTTCTAGCCACTCCAAAATTCACCCGAGCCCTCGGGACTCCAAACCAAACATGCACGCAAGTCTAGAAACATCATACGGACTTGTTCGTACGATCAAATCATGAAAATTACATTTAAAACTATGAATTTAACCTCAAAACTCATGATTTTTCTCAAGAACACTTCAAATTTCTAACTTTTCAACCGGATGTTCGAATCACGTCAAATCAACTCCGGTTTCACTAAATTTCATAGATATGACTTAATTATCATAATAATCCTTTATCGAGCTCTGAAACCAAAATATGAGCCCGATACCAACGGTTTCAAACATTAATTCATTTTTTTATTTCATTAAAAATCCAGCAAAACTAATTTTCTTTAAAATTTGATTTATAAGGCTAGGGACCTCGGAATACAATTTCGGGCATACGCCCAAGTCCCATATTTTACTGCGGACCTCCCGAGATCATCGGAACACAGATCCGGGTCCATTTGCTCAAAATATTGACCAAAGTCAACTAAAAACTAAATTTAACTCTAAAAATTACTATTTCTCATATTTTCACATAAAAGCTTTCCGGTTTCACGCCCGGACTGCGAACAAAAATCGAGGTAATTAAAATTAGTTTTTTAAGGCTAATGAGCCCAGATTAGTGTCTTAATTTATAAAATTGACCCTTTGGGTCATCACAATTCCCCTCACGAGCTAAAATTCGTCTTCGCGATCACGTTTAACCCTTCGTGTTCGCGAAGAACAATACCAGAAATCAGCAGCAGCAAAACTTCCAAACATAGTTTGAAACCATCCCGAAAAACTCTGGAGGCCCCCGGGTCGCCGTCCAATCATACCAACCAGTCCCAATACCTTATCCAAAGGCTCAAAATGCCACGATTAACATCAGAACCACCAATCGAGGATCGGGATCCTTCTTTTAACTTTCCAACATTCAAAGTTTGACGAGCGCGTTTGAATAACACTAAATGATGCTAAACTTTACGTACAAGTCAAAAATAAGGATACAAACCTATTCTATGGCTCAGAATTCCAAACGGACATCGATAAGGCCAAATTCCACTTCATATCAAACTCAAGAATTTCTAAAACTTTCAAAATGCTAACTTTCAACATTAGGTGCCGAAACACTCCTGGACCATCCGATACTTAGCCCGAACATATGCCCAAGTCTAAAATCATCATACGAATCTATTGTAACCTTAAAATACCGATTCCGAGGTCGTTTACTCAAAAGCCAAACCATGGTCAACTCTTCTAACTTAAAGCTTCCGAATTGAGAATTACCCTTCCAAATCAGATCCGAAATTTCCAAAAATCAAAATCAACCACACATAAAAGTCATAAGACATGAAGTGAAGCTACTCAAGGCCTCAAAATGCCGAATGGTGTGCTATAGCTCAAAACGACCGGCCGAGTCGTTACATTCTCCCACACTTTAACATGTGTTCGTCCTCGAACGTGCCAAGAACTGTTCCAGAGTTGTGTCAAAATCATTGTTTGACACCACGCACACCTGCCTGTGCCACTACAACCCATATGAGCACATCGACTCAAGCCAGACTGATGGTCCTTTCTGCTACCTTAGCTCCCAAGCCTTAGTACCAAATTCTATATCTAGAATTCTCTACCAGGTCTGATTCTAACATACGAACACTGTATCAACCTCAACTCACTGTACCTAAACATGTTCATGCACCCATGCTAAAATCACACAATTCACCACATAATTCGTATATTCATCATAAGTTCCTCCAACTAAAATAACTGCAAATTCACGAACCAGATGCTTGTAGTAGTAGTAGAAAACAAGTCCACAACTAGCGATTAACCCTAATTGCGATTTGCGACTGGAGGTGACAGAAAGAACCTAGCCTCGATCACTTTCATGGCCAATTTGGCCGGTGGCCAGCCACCCACTGTGGCTGGGCTGCC